>CAJHUC010000351.1:0-11712 GCA_905146915.1 Ostreobium quekettii | reverse complement strand
GCCAACGTAAGCAAGTGCAATTAGTGCTTTGATGGATTAGAGAAGGGGTTAAATTGTCATTTTGTGGTGTTTTTGACGCACAACAAAAAAGTCAGCCAGGTTTTGAAACCAAAATTAGGTTAGTACACGATATGCTATGTCCAATAGTAGGGATAGACAAGGTCGATACTTTCTTAAGTGGCTCTGAACCTCATAGGATCGTATTTCCTAATCGATCTTCCGTTGATATATATTCTGAATTTGTGGCAGAAGAATTACAGAACTTGTTGAAAACTTGTGCCATTACAGTGTGGGATCCAACAACGGTGGACACCCCTATTGTTATCAATGGAATGGCAGTGGTCGTTGGGTCTACAAAGAAGAGGTTAGTGGTAGATTTGCGCTATGTTAATAGGTTTGTAGAATACCAAAGATTGCAATATGAGCAACTGTTGGATGTTCCTCAATTCGCAGCTTTAGGGGAGTTTGCATATACTACTGATTTCAAGAGTGGGTACCATCACATTCGCATGCATTCATTAGCTTGGCCATATTTAGGTATACAATTTGAAGGGCAGGTATATATATTCACCCATTTGCCATTTGGTTTGTCGTCCGCATGCAAAGTGTTCACGACTATTATGGGCGAAGTGTATCGACCATTGCGCTTAGCTGGGATCCGAATGTCGTATTTGCTTGATGATGAATTGGGGGTAGCTCATACTAAAGAGCAGGCCAAAGTACAATGCAGTATAGTGGTACGTATATTGGTATTTCTCGGTTTCTTTATAGTGGTCGGAAAATCCCAGCTCATCCCATCGCAGAGGATTGAGTTCTTAGGCATGTTGATTTGTTTGGATACTGGCAAGTTTGAGGTTCCTATGGATAAATTAGAGGCCTTCAAGGTCTTAGCTCGTACTTTTCTTGCTGCAGCAGAGTTGAGCAATCGCCAATTAGCTCAACTTGCTGGCAAAATCATATCTTTCCGACCCGCAATACAACAGGCCCCATTGTTTGTTCGAGATTTGTACAAGACGATGATTTATAGCCAAAAGTGGGACTTTGTCTTTCCCAATCCTCAGCGGGTCAAGGCAGTCCTGCAATGGTGGCTGCAACATGTCGATCTTTACAATGGCTTAAGATTGTGGAAGCGCGATGCATATATTAGAATCATTTGTGATGCATCAGATATTGGGATTGGAGCACATGTTCCGGATTTCCTAGATATTCCACCCATTGTCTTATCTTTCTCAGATCAAGAATTATATGTACATGGTCATTTGCAATCAAGCACATTTCGCGAGATTTTGGGCATGCGGAAAGTTTTAAAAGCAATGATTGAGCACTATCCGCATCGGGTGCTTCACGGTCGCCATGTATTTTTCTCGGACAGCCAGGGGGCAGTGGCTGACTTGTTGAATATGCGATCGCCGGTCGATATGATCTTTCAGGAAGTTGTCAACACATATACTATTGCCAACAAGTTTGATGTGGAAGTTGATTATGAGTGGAGACATCGATCAGAACCTGAGCAAGTGGTGGCGGATTTCTTTTCTAAAGTCAAAGATGCTTCTGACATTTGGATGGACAGTCGAATGGTGCTTCAAATCCAGCAGAGATGGCACGTTAGCTTTACCATCGATCTATTTGCTAGTGGGGATACCGGTTGTGCAAAAGCACGTAGGTTTTACTCGAAGTTCTTGTGTCCAGGTTCAAGTGGTAGTGATGCTTTTCGATATAATTGGCGCTACTCTTCAATCGGCACCAAGGAGTTCTGTTGGATCTTTGGTCCTTATGACCAAATGGGACGTATCATCAAGAAAATTAAAGATGATCGGTGTGACGGCGTGCTGATCGCCCCTAATTGGTCATCGTTTTGGCGTGCACAATCGCGTCCCAAGTATTTGCCTATAGTCGCATCATGGATGTTGCCGAATTATAAAGGTTTGGTGCGTTTGGGTCCTCGGTATCCTAAGACAGCTGTGCGGTCTGAATTTCAACAGACCTTTGTATTAGTAGCCTATTTGATTCAATGGCCTTGATTCTGGACTCCACGTGGTGTCTTTTCTTCATGCATTTGTCAATCTTCCTTTCCCACGTTTTACATTCATTACAATGTCCTGTGCCCCCTCAAATGTTTGGTACGATTCAAGTATCTTTTGGCCGTTTCCACCGTAATCAATGCTTGGCCAGCTATGTCTTCAATCGGGATTCCTCTCTCATAGTACGCATGTTGCATCGCCCCTCGTTTCAAACTATACAGTGTTTCTTGGCCTTGCATCTCCCATTTCCTCAGTAGGCCTTGGAACGAATTTTGCAATACATCGGTTTTTGCTGGTTTTTCTTCTAATTGATCCGTACCCCGCCAGAATGTGCGAAACACATAGTCGGTAATTGGCCTTCCGTACTTTTTATTCCAAAGCAAAAACATCTGCAACGATCGCAGCGGACATATAAACCACCAATCTACTGGCAGCACATGTAGTGTGATACTTCCTGCATCCTGCCTCTGGCGATTCTTAATCCATGACACGTCTAACTGCCAAACCTGCCCATCCATCAAGGTTTGCTCCGTCAATGCTAATTCGCGTTGTTGGCCACCCGGTTTTCTCAGCCAATACAATCGCATTTTGCCGATCGTTTTTGGTCGTTGAAATGTCGACCACATCATTGCCGACACCACCAGCGTTCGTAGGTGCAGATATGTTGTTGCATTAAACTCTATACTGCCCTTTTGCCACTCCTGCATCACTGCGTTGCCCAATCTTCTTTGCATATCTTGGTACTTCGCCCAACTCATGGGCTCTGCTGCGGCTTCTGTATATCCGCTTCGTTGGATATCGATTTGGTACCCCTTTCTCAATTCTTGTATGCTTTGATGCTTGATTGGATTCCCTACTCTAGCATCCCAGTCACCAGATCGCCCTCGTCGCTCAAACCATTGTGCCAGATGTGACAATGTTCCACTTAATGTCCCTGGTGCTGCCCTCTTGATGCAAACCCCTCCTTCTTTGCTAATCGGTACTCTTCCATGCGTTGGCATCCATTCTTTTGTCATGTATACGAGTACATCGTAGGGTGTGCAGTTATCTAATGTTTTCTTCAGTGGCAGTTTCTCCAGAAATTCTTGTAACTGTTGTACCTGGCACTCTTCCTCCTGCCTTGTCTTGAATGCTCGACATTGCCTCCCCAAATTTGCTGCTGTGCTCAATCCTTGTTTGTACATCGTTCGGCACTCCTCTACACTGACTTGTGCCTGACCTGCCCTGGTGGCCACTTTGGTTCGCTCTTTCCTATACCAGCTCTCCACATCGTAATCCCACGTTTCTTCCTACAACACAATTCACTCGTTAATTCCTTTGTTCTCCTTTGTTTTCACTCCGTGGTCGATCTATTTGGTTGGGAAGGAAGGCTTGATAAGGATATCCAGCCTTTTGGGTTGGGAAGCGTTATGACTCCTCATCGCATAATGACTTCCATTCCCTGGTGGCCGGCCAGGCACCGGCCAGCTACTCCATGCAGCACGGAGTGAGATCGTAAGTATGTATTCATTAACTTGCCATTTGATTCTTCATGTATGTCACGTGCCTGAATTTAATCATTTCCCAGCGTCTTTTTATACCTTCTGCACATCTGCCCATTCAGTTCTTTGATTCCCTGCACTGGCATCCCACAACACATTAAAGGGGGAATTAATTGTGCATTGTAAACAACGATTTCTGGTCCCATTGTTCCGCCTCTGCGCTTTCTCCCCCGGCGTCTTGGAAGGGCGACTGTACTTGTACGGCAACAAGAAGTGAGGCAATGTCTATAGAAATTAGAAGTATTTCGACACAGCCAATCAAAAGGTGATTTACAATATTTGGCCTTCCTCAAGTTGTCCCCCGGCATCGCTGGCGGCGGTCACATGCACAACGACTGTTGCTGGGACTCCACCTGCGAGAACCAGCAAAGCGAATACGCAGTACTGCTGAGATGGGCGGCGGAAACAGAAACTGTGCTCGTGCACAAAGGAATATTGGCTACGTATGTTACGACTTTGCAAACAACAGGTAGGTCGGCTGCTGGCGGAAGGATGTCAATTTGGTGCATTCTCCCCGTATTCCAACCATGAGCACAGTGGCAATGCCAAGCCGCAGAAATATGCGAGCCTGGTTGCATCATTGGTGTGGGAGCGATTTAGTCAACACATGGTGAACAGGGTGCTCGCGCGTGCATGAAGTATGGATCTAGGGAAAGCGAATGACGTTGAACAAAAAGCGGCGATTCGGTGACCAACATGATTCTGCTGGCCAGCAGGGTTTGCGGAGCAAACAATTGTGTGGCGGATGGTGTTTTGCACAATCCATTTTTGCAGCCTGTCCATTGTGCCTGTGCGAATAAAAGCGAGGGCTTCTGAGTGATAGTGTGACGATTAGTATCACTAATCGCTAAATTGACATCAACACAGGCATTAGTGTCCACAAGCTAAGTTTTATTCCAAAGCAGACAAATTTTGCAATCTTGTATGTCTTTCACGCTGGTTTATCAGCAATGATCGTTGGCGATAAACCAGCATCAAAAACACACAAGATTGCAAACTTTGTTTATGAGCTCACTTATATTGTACACTCTCTACGCTTTATCCATACGTAGTATCAGGCAATCAAAAGTGCTGCTGCAAGCATTGCAACTGCAATTGCAGAGAAAATCCAAGCCTTCTCCCTGGGCAGCAAGCGTGGGGCACATTCAAAACCCCCCCTCGACGTCCCCCTCCGTTCCAATAAAGCATCCAATGCTTACTGTGAGGGCGATGAATATGTGGCAGATAATTATAACGTGAATGGTGTTAGATATGGTGCGATTAGGCATCGTGAACACGGTGATAAAAACATGGTGAATATGGGAATGGTGGGTTGCTAAATGGGGACATTTCCTGCGAACACTATTTGTTTGATGTGTTTGCCCTGTAATGCATCTGCTTTGCGGCCTTGCTCCCCGTGCCCGAGAAGCGACCGTGTGTGAGCGTGAGCGAGGGCGTTCGGTTAGCCCAATACTTGCCATACCACGTGTCTCCCTCCACGCTACGAAAACACATGTTTATTTCATTTTCCCCAACTCCTGGTTGAACAACCGTTTGCAAACCATCAATTGATGGTTAAAATTCAAACATATTAAAATACGGAGACATGCAGAACACTGACTACCTGTTGAATTTGGATTGTGAAAACAGCACGACTTTTTGTGGCGTTGCAGTAGTAGAAGGGAAGACTGGGCGTAGTGGAGAGCGACGACGAATCTTTCCTTTTCGACGTCACGAACACCACCGTCACTCACGAGAACGGCGTGACGCGCATCATGGACTGGAACACGGGCATCTGCAGGAATTCCAGCTTGCCCGTCGGCGACATCCAATCCAATTGGGTACTGGACAACAGGGGCGCGGGCAACGTGTCGCAGTACTTGGGCTCCATTTACATCCTGTACGAAGGAGAGTACAGACACGTGCAGCAGTGGCGCAGGACGGGACCCCTGGAGAATGTCTTCACGATCCAGGTATGACGACTAGATGGAGTGGGAGGCGCCCGAGGTGCTGAAGCGTCGAGCCTTGATGCGGCACACGCTAGCGGCACCCGCCCAAACCCGACATCGGCTACATGTATTACAGCCACACAACGGATTTCGACGATAACGTGTTTGGAGTCCTCGATGGCATCGACTGCCCAACAGAGGACCGTCGCAACAGCGCCGAGCTGATTAACAGCACCGCATTGCGCGGAGACTCTGGCTTCGTGCGTGTGGACTGTAAAGATTCCGGCCTTGTCTACAGCGACAAGGAGGAGGAAGAAAAGTAAGAAGAGGAGAGCGCCGAGGCGCGCGAGCCTGCAGAACACTTCAATGGCACGGAAGCCTTGAGTGAGGAATCCTATCGGGAATTGAAGCTGGAACATTTTTCAGGAGAGTGACTCATTCATCTTCAGCTTCAAGAGTGAAGCGGCACTAGCAGAAAAAGAAACAAATAACACTTTTTTCGAACACATATGTATGCACTTGATCAGTGTTCTGCACGCTACAGACACGAAAATAGCCCAAAACCGCAAGCTTTGCACACGTTTGAACACGTGTTATTGGCCTTTTTTTCCCTACTGCAGCGGTGGTTTGGCTGGGAGCGGCGTTTCCCGAGTTCAAATGCACCACGGTTCCAGCCGATGAAGTTATCGCCATACCAGCACCCGACCCCAGCTCGTGGGACATGCATACGCCTGTGCGCAATACACTTCTTATACAACGAAACAGGCCCACCGTGTGCCGCTACGAATATGACTGTATACGGCGATACTGTTGCTATTGCTACTACGACAACATTAATGTTATTATGCGGCGATACTATTACCGTTACAATACGACGACCGTCACTGGTGAGAGAGCGCCATCAGCATGGCGAGTTGGCTTGCAGTCGTATTTGCAATTTGTGGTTCCGATGCTGATTCATGTCCTACAAAATGGAGGTTGCCTCCTTGAGTGGTGTGGCAGTGGACGACGAACAAAGTGTTGGAGAGCGCGACGCTGAGCGAAGTCGACGGTCTGGAAGTTCTGTCATTCAAGAGAAAGGCTGATAACGGGGGAGAGATGGTGCTGGATTCCGCTGGGCCCACTGGGGCGATCTACGCTGTTGGGGCCGGTACGGAACTGGGATGGCACGGGGCGGATGGCAGGGGCTGTGTCACCATCAACGCTCATAGGCTATGATATCCAACACCTCTTTGTCCCAATGAACAAAAACGGTTGAGCGCAATTTGAATTCAGAAGTTCGATGGATCCGTCGAGACGTCCGAACGTCCTTTGGAACTCGTGTCAAGCTCTTCAACTTGGGAATTGCCGATTGAAACGCCCCTTTGTCTTGATGAATCCTGGTACACAGGCGTTTTGTGGTGCAAACTTGGAGAGGGACATGAGTTGATGACCAGTCTGATCATTGTTCTGTTTAGGATGTAGGGGTACGGTATGAATAAGTGTTGAGGGGGCGTTCAGTCGCCATCTGTCCCATCAGTAGATGCACTGGGGAGGGGGAAGTAGTGGCGGTGGGGCTGGGGGTACTCATGTTGTCGCAGGACGCCATGTGCACCCATAGGTGCCTACCGGGCTGCCATGTGCGCCAAATAGCTATTTGATAACCTGTGACTGCGCGAGTGACCCCCACGCTGTCCCATCACTGTGACAGTGACTTGTTCGGACGGTCACGCCCCCCCTAATGGCGTTCCGATGCGACCGCACACCTGGCGCTGTGCGGACACACTGCTAAGTAGTACCGTGGGCGTGCCTACAATGGCTCCCGGCCACCAACAGCGCCCTTCTCTTTTGGCCATGCCACGTACACGTGGGGCCCGCTGCACGTGTACCCTTACAGTGCTGTACTTCCCACAGCAGAACAACGACACCCAAAAGCGCGCGCAACGCGACTGCGGCCCGCACTGTGTGGCTCCAAGAACACCAGCGCCTCCAGCGCCCCGCTGGCACCCTTTCTGGGCGCCAGTCACTTGGCACGGCCTAACATTCCCATAACGTCAATAGGAAACTCATCCTGACGTAACATGTTAGCTGAGCACACCACCGGCTGATTTATATCGTGTGGCAGCGATCCATCCCCCATGCCAGCCCTTACCTCGATCCCCATGGTTGCCAGCCCCGTACGCTGGCACGCCAACCACCACCGCGCCAATCCCCGCGCCATGTCGTTGCACAGCAGAGCGCCGGCCCTCCTGGCGGCGCTCTTCGCGGCTCTGCTCATCGGAACGGATGCCATCTGCCCCTACCACATGCTGTGGATGGAGGGCTCACCCATGAAGCTCCCGGACGACCACCCGGCCCTGCGCGGCGGCGATGGCGCTACCGCCACACGCGCGCTGCTGCAGGCTGACGGCGACGAGACCCCTGATGCTACTGAATTTCCCATCGGCGCGGGTTCATGCGCGTACACCAGCCCTATGACCCAGTCCAGGTCGTGCGTCCAGTTCACCGGGGACAAGTGGATGAGCAGCCCCGGCGAGGCGGAGAGCCTGTGCACGGAGGAGGGTCCGTCACCGGGAGCCGCGGACGGTGCCTACGACGCCGACGCGCTGTGCGATGAGTTTGCGGATCCGGACTTCGCGGGCGTGTGCTTGCGGGATGCCGGGGAGGCCGAAGAGATGAGGACGGCGTTTGTGAGCGTGCCGGACGATCCGTCGTCTTCGTGCGAGGTGCTGAGGAGCGCTTGCGAGGCTTTCGGCGGAGGGCTGTTCGAGGGGCGGGGAGGAAAGTGCGGGGCGGGCGGCGGTGGGCGGGCCCCCTCCGTCAACACTTCGGCCCCGTGCCAGGTAGGTGGTCCCTGCGCGACTGGATTGGTGATCCTGACAGGGACCTTTCATCACTTGGATACGTCCCTGCTGGATTGATCGATGACCGGTCCACGGGCCAGTCGGTCAGTCAGACAGTTTTGGTAATGCTGATTTGGCAATCCCGGTTGGGGCTTGGTGTAAGGGGCTTGGGGGAGGAATGAGTCTTCTGAACGAATCGGGTCGGAACCTCTTGTGGGATGTTCGCCATGGCTTTCATGTCAGCCATGAGGCCGTTGATCGATCACCAGCTCCCCGCCTTGTGCCCTGCTGTGCCAAACTCGTGATGTTGCCAGGGCTCGTGTTTTGCGCTGAGGGCCCAGCGCATGGGCTGCAGCATGGCTCGAGTCGCCGTTTTTCTGTGGTGTGTGCAACGGTGAAGAGTGGCACAAAATCGTATGTGCAGATGCGCATTTAAGACAGAGGGGCCCTAGCACCTCCCGGGCGAAGCAAAGTGTGGTGTACATCAGTGCAACAGTAAAACAGAACATGTGCAGGTCATGTGCGGCCGATGCAGGAAGTTTAGAGAGTGAACGTGATTGAGGAACGGATTGGAATTTCGTGAGCGAATCGAGCGTTGCAATAGCATTGGCACAGAGTGGGCAACGGTATTTACCACTAGAAAACATCCTGTTGGTGATGCCAATTGCGAAGTCATTTGACACAAATTGATGCCATTGCAATCACTGTGGCGGGGCCACTTTGCCCAAAAGAGCACCACAGTCGGCATCGCAAACATGCCGCGTCAGCGCTGTGTAGAGCGTTCTACGTGGTGCCACGGTAGTTTTCAGGGCAATGGGGCAGCCCATTGAGGTGTTCCCAGGCTTGGTATTTACTGGGCAGACAGAGAGCGTATTCTCGCTATAATGTGTGAAAATAATGTTGATGTTTTTGCGCATAAAACCACATAAAAAAGTACGTGAATGCAGGCCCAGTGTAAATAAGGACAGGACGTACGGACACAGGGAGTCTGGGGAGCTGCAGCTAGATGCGCTGGAGTGGACAGAGGACGAAAAAAAATTGTCCGGCGACATCGCTACTGTTGCCGAGGGCGAGGTGTATGTTGTGTACCGGGTGCTCGAGGGTACAGTGGACTGATCATTGTTTGCAACTTCATCATGGAACATGTTTGTGTCAATGCGATGCAAAACTTTGCAATTGTGGACACAAAATTGGCGGTTTCTTTTTAAGTGGTTTTAGTCATAAAAACACAAACGCCAAAATGTTAAAAGAAACTAAAAAATAGGTAAGGCAACTTTTGCAATGCTTTAGCCCCTTCCATTGAATTGGTGAATTACTCTGTTTCGGTCTTTCCACAGTTGTCCCCCGGCATCGCTGGTGGTGGGCACATCCACATCGACTCCTATTGGGACTCTACCTGCCTGAACCAGGGAAGCGAGTATGCAATGCCACTAAGATGGGCGGCGGCTACAGAAACTGTATTGGTGCAGAAAGGGGTCCGATATACTGGCTACGTTTACTACGACATCGCCAATAACAGGTATAGTGCTTGCTGGCACAAGGATGCCTGTCCACACAACTCCGTCCCGCAATTTAACGATGATTTTGAGGACAGTGCAAAATAACTGAAACATGCAAGCATAGTTGCATCATGAGTGAGAGGACGACTCAAGGAAAATGTGGCGAGCAAGGTGAACACGGTGCATATGTTGAACATGGTGGAAACTTATAGTGCATGAAGTGTGAAACTGGAGACAGTGAATGACGGTGAGGAAATGGCCATGATTCGGTGCCGAACATTGCACTGATAATTTGAACAAATGGTGCATTTTGTAATCCAACTTTAGATGGATGGATGACAACCTGTAATTGCAGGTTGTCCTTGTTCCACAGCGGTCCCATAACAAACGAGTGCTCCTGGGCTGTGATGATTTTGTCACTGCCTGCCCAAATAATGTCAACAGGAACATTAACGCATATGCGCTACGCCCCAGTCCAAGCGGAGCAAAATGTGCAATCTTGCATGTGTTTCATGCCAGTGTATCGCTAATGAGCGCAGGTTGTACATGCTCCCATCGCTCTCCAGACGCGCTCACACGCACTCAAATGTGCCATTTAACGGGAGATGCAAATCTGCACCCAGCGCAGCAGGAGTCGAGTAATTTTTTCAGTCCTCATTCTGCTCCAACAAAGAACCCACTACTTGCCACATTTCTCGAATGTCCTCTCTTACGTTGGCCCAATGAAATTATAGGTTCCCGCTCGATGACTGCAGCTGGTTGATTTAACCAGCTGATGAACTGCTTCCGGACATACTCAAAGGAATTGGCCTCATGCGCGCAACACAGCATGTCTGTACAAATCTTGTACTAGGAAAACACAACGCCATTCTGTGCCGTTGCGATAGGAAAAGGCAGGACTGGGTGGTGGTGGAGGGCGACGAACCGTATGATGAATCTGTGTTTTTAAACGTCAAGAACACAACTCTCATTCACCAGAACGGCGTGATGCGCATCATGGACTGGGACACGGGCCTCTGCAGTAAGTCCAACCTGCCCGTCGGCAACATCCGATCCAATTGGGTGCTGGACAACAGGGGGGCGGGCACCGTGTCGCAGTACTTGGGCTCAACTTACATCCTATACGACGGAGAGTACAGGCACGTGCGACAGTGGCGCAAGACGGAACCCCTCGAGAACGCCTTCCTGATCCAGAGCTACGACGAGGAGACGGAGTGGGAGACGCCCGAGGGGCTGAAGCGCCGAGTCTTGCTGCGGCAGACGCCAGGGGGACCCGGCCAGGGGGACTCCGTCGACCTGTACTACAACCACACCACGGATTACGACGACAGCGTGTTTGGTATACTAGATGGCATCGACTGCCCGGCCCAGAACTCTAGCGACGGCATCGGGCTGAACAACAACAGCATTTTGCACATAGACTCCGGTTTCGTGAGGGTGGATTGTGAGGACTGTGGCCTTGTCTACAGCGACAAGGAGCCAGAAGAAAAGGAGGAAGAGGAGGCTACTGAGAGGCGGAACACTGCGGCATACTTCAATGGCACGGAAGTCCTGGGTGAGGAATCTTACCTGGAATTGAACTGGGAGTACCTTCCGGAGAGCGACACTTTTGCCTTCAGTCTGAAGAGCGAGGCGGCGGCGGGCTGGCTGGGGTTGGCGTTCACGAAGTTCAAGTGCGCCATGGTGCCCGCCGATGCAGTTATTGCCATACCGGCGGCCAGCGGCTCCGATGCTGATATAAATTCGTACAAAATGGAGGTGGCCTCCTTGAGCGGTGTGACAGTGGACGAGGGCCAAGTGTTGGAAAGCGCGGCGCTGAGCGAAGTGGACGGCATGCAGGTTCTATCGTTCACGAGAAAAGCTGATAACGGCGGTGAGATGGTGCTGGATCCCACGGGGCC
>CAJHUC010000350.1:0-52277 GCA_905146915.1 Ostreobium quekettii | reverse complement strand
GTAGGCGTTGATGCAATGTTGATGGGGCTTGAGGCAACGGGGTCATTGAAGCAATGACTAGCAATGTTGAGGCAAGGCCTATTGAGCAACGGCTCACAGATGCCGGCGTTCGTCAACGACGCGGCAAGGTGTCTTTCGGCAACATTGCGGCAATGTTGCTGGCCCACTACCACCCATCAACGTTGCTGCAACGTTGAAGCAGTGGCCCAGCATGTCAACGTCACATCAGGACTGATTGATGCATTTGCGGCCAATGTTGCATCAATACCGCCGTGCATCAATACTGCAACAAAGCTGATTGCACAAAGGTTCCGCAACGCACCACAACACGTCAGTTGCCAGCAACGTCGACAGACGCCTGTTTGAATGCGCTGTTTCAATACCAAGAACGCCAAGGCGCGCGCGGACCCAGCAACAACGCGGGTGGACGACAACCACGGACACAGGAGGTGGCGCGCAACGAGGTAAACCGCTCTGGCCTCGACCGACACACGCGTGCGAGGCCTGCATCCTTTCTTTGATCGCGACGCCCAAGCCGAAACCAAGTTCACCTCGGGACGCTCGTGTTCAAGGCTTTCTGAAATGGATCCGCGACGTGCCCATGTGGGACTTTCAGTGGGAATAGGCCAGCGGCAGGGGTAGCGCTGCTCAGCCACTCACGATCGTTGCCCGGGAGCAGCACGGGACGCTGGCGCTCCAGGCATTCCGAAATGAATCCGTGACGTGTCACGTAGAGTTCCGGCGTGAACGTGCCAGGGGTAGCGCTGTTCGCCACTCACGCTCGTTGCCCGGGAGCAGCACGGGACGCTGCCGCTCCGGGCTTTGCGAAATGGATCCGTGACGTGGGAATTCCGGCGTGAACGGGGCAGGGGCCGGAGTTGCGTTGCTGGGCCACTCACGATAGTTGGCCATCGATGCTGTCGGAGGTGACCTCCTAGTGGCCGTAAGGTTGCCATCTCTGTGAGTCTAAGTGGCCGATAAGCATCCCGTGTGTTGAAAGGGAGCTTTTCTTTTCTCTTTATGGGGCACCCTCTATGCAGCTGGTGCCTGTTGGTTGCCTCGTTAACCCCAAGAGAGCCTTCACCCAAACTGCCAGCATGCACACTATGCTCGGTCTGTTGTGCCTTCTAGGATGTACTGTTCTGCACGCTTGACCTTGTTATTCTCTGCATGTCGTGATGCAGTGGCTTTGAATGTGGAGCCCTGGGCATTGTAAGACTTGAAGAAGGGCTGGTGTGTTGTTTCATTCAGCATAGAAAGTGATTTACCCAGCCACATCACCAGCCTAGGAATAAGCTGGTGGGCCTAGTTGGTGGACTTTTGTTTAGTGTGCAATTCAATTGGGTGAACAATTGGCAGTTGCCAACACGAACAGTGTAGCTGGGCTCTTTTCAACCAAACGAGCACTTGGCGACTTTGGGATGTTGGCAAGTGGGTTCCACATTTCGAGCGTGCTTCAAATGTTCACCAACAGTGACTCAGAGCTGCACATGACAAGGGAACATCACGTATTAGTGAATGCAGAGTGCAGATTTGGCACTTTTCATGCTGCTTATGTGCTTGATTCTTCCTTGCATTCAGCAGGCTTGTGGCAAGGTAAATGTTGTGCTTGTGGACATCATTGCCGCAGTGTACTGGCTGGATCCAGTCCACCACTCTGTTGCAACATCATCTTTGAATCGAAGGGCGGCTTGCTGGACCCTGTGGTCCCTCTCACGATGCAACGAGTCCAAGCAACATCGTCGATGGGCTGCAGATGGTGTCAAGTCAGTTCAGGTGATCGTGGTCATGATCAATTGTGTGAATGTGATGCCCAGGATGGCCATCCAACTGCAATCAACATAAAGACAACTCAGGGCAGACACTACGAAATCTGATCATTCCACAGCTGGAGGTGTGGCACGCAAATCGGAGTATTGTGGTGTTCCATAACATCATGTTGCTCGTCACTCATGCTTCCTAACAGCATTAGTGCAACAATTTGTCCATCTTCAGACGATGTGGTTTGAACATGTGATACGAACACTTGTTGCAGGCACTTGTTTCCTTTTATTGTATCCTACCTCTGGACTGCTATGCTTTTTAGTTGGCTGCCTGAATTATGTTTGCACCATACAGCAGAGCATCATGTTCCTACCATGCATTTGCCAGTGTAGCACAGCCTGCCTGCAGATTAATATGCTCTGTGTTATGAAGTGCATGGCCAACTGAGTACCAAATGGCTGGCATGATGGACAGGGCTTAACATATTGCTGCACAATTTCTTCCCAGCCTAAATGTCGCTTCTGCAAATCAAGCACTTCTGTATCCGTTTTGCAGAATCCTGTGATAAGGCATGAGCATTTTGACCACATTCGCAAGGTCAAAGGCTATCTTGCACAGATGTGAAAGGTCTCTGAGCTCTGAACTGCCATCACTTGCATTGCTCTGACACGAAGATATCTGTAGAATTGTGTTGTTCAGGTTGTGGTTCTTAGTGCGATCGTATTTCGTACCAACAGTGCTTTCATTGTCAAGTCTGCCAATGGCATTCCCTTTTAGAAAGTGAGCTGATGCCATGACTGGAAAGCGGCTGCTGCTAAATAGAGGAACCGCCTATACCCATGATTGCCAGCATTTTTGTAGAGGAAAACTTCTCATGCATTTAAGTGGGCTTGTTTGCTTTGGAAGCTGTGGAGACTGTGCCTGATGGGCTCGTGCTGGGATGTTTGCTTCAGGTCATGTGTTTGCTGCTGATTTTCTTGTGTTTGAATGTTTACCCGCAGTCATGTGTTTGCCATAGGTTGCATGGCTGTGGATACAAGTTTGATGCCGCAGAGCAGTCAGGATGCTGTGTGATTAACCCCCGCAAGGTTTGTCATTCTCTTAACCACTGTGCTCTTTGGCAAGTGCTTTGCTTGTCACAATCCGGCACTTTCAGCTGGTTGCAGTTTTGAAAGATCGTCAATACATTGGAAGGACGGACCATTCACTGGAGCATTTACTTCTTATTGCTAATTATCGTTTTTTAGTCAAGTGCAGGCGTCGACTTGGGCAACAGCAATAAACTCTCTTCCTCTACTATTGGCCAGTTGTTGGATTTATGAGCACTATAATCATTTCGCTTTCTAATATTAGCGGTGCCCCGCCGCCCCCCCACCCCCCACCCCCCCAAAAAAATCGACTTCGATAGGAGCGGCGACGGGAATCAGTCAATTAGTCAGCTTGTTGTTTTCATCGTCTACTTCAAACCCCTCTCCGTGCCAGAAACCCATCACCTTTCCTCTGGGAGTTCAAATCGAAGGTGCCCCGACAAGACGAGCATCAGCCCACCCACCACGCTGCCCCCGCCGCCAATTACCCAGCGAAGCTCTGCGAATGGAACGACGGTCGCCTGTCGGCTGCAGCGTTGTGAGCGTTGTGAATGTTTGGCGTGACTAGCTGTGTTGTCTGTTGTAGGGTTGTAGTGTCCAGTGTCGGCAGCGGCCACCACCCATCAAACATGGAACGATGGCGGCCACCCGGCGGCGATCTTGCGATCGGCGATCAGGTGGCGCGCCCCTTGACCTGAAGTATGGAACTTGGCCGTGGTTGTGGTGCCCATCAACGGTGGTGGCGGCTGAGGCGGCAAACGCCAAGAACGCTGACGGGTGGGCTGACCGCAACGTGCTGAGGGCTCCCATGTGTGGCGCCTGACGCTCAGGGCGCTGTAGCACTAAGACGCTGCCTACCTGGCACTAATTCTGGATATAAGCGAGCCGGCGGCGACGATGCGATCAGCGATCATGTGAGAAGCCCCTCGACCTGACCTGTAGGCGGTTGTGTGGCCCATCAATGGTGGCAGCGGCGGCGGCGGCGAAGGCCTCCACAGCAGCAGCGAACGCCACGAGCAAAGGCAAGTGTGCTGAACGTGGTAGGCATGACAAGCTGAATGGTCCCTTGTGTGCTGCCCGATGCTCAGGTGTTTGATGTTCGGAAGCGCCGTTTACATGTCACTTGTCATGGACAGCAGCCAAGACGACGAGGATTCAAAGAAGGCAGGGATGAGCGTGGTGTTGATCTTTTCCAGGGTTCAATAAGGGGGCTGTCATCAAGGTTTCGCATAAATAACCTGATTAGAGAGCGGAAGGATGATCTTTGTAACAAAACAGTTTTGTGGACGACTTGTAGTTAATGTCATGGTGTTATATGCTTGTGCACTACCCATTGGGAGTTGTGACGCACATGCCCTTGCTGCGTGTGGCCCCTGCATGGCAGACAAGAGTGCATCTTAGATAGGGGTGCAGCTGCTGCAGCCAGTGAAGATGCTGTCCACTACCAGACATGGTTGGATGCGTGGGTGGGGCAGTTCAGGGAGACAACGATCTAACAACGTGGCAACAGCTGCATGCACATGGAAACACAAGGGCACCAGGAGCAAAAAGCACATAGCGCAGCCTCCAATGGCAGCACCGAGGGGACACAACCACCGATGCATTGCCCACAACTGCTGATCGATATCTTCCCCAAGGCTTGGCCCAACTGTGTACTTAACACATGTTGACTCAAAGAACAACAAAGATATCTCGGTGCAACACGCCAGTTACAGAACCATCTGGCAGCGTTGCCATCAACGGGCCTTGCATCAACTTTTCAATATCAAAGAATGAGCCCATTGCAAGCCTGTTGCTGGACGCCCGTATTGCAGTAACGTTGTCCTCCCTTTTGGCAATACAACTCAGCATCAACGCTGATGAGCGCAGTCGTTGATCCAAAATTCCAACAACGTGTCTTGCGGTAACGGTACCATCAAGACGTATTGCTGCAATGTTGCATCAACACCCCAGCAACAGCCCTTGATAGCAACACTCCATCAATTCAAGCATTGATGCAACGTTGCCATGTTGCTCTTGATGCAACATTGCATCAAGGCCGCTCTACACACACCAGCTCTTAAGACCGGCATTGATGGAAGTGCCCATCAATGTTGCATCAACGCCTAGCAAATTTCCGGATGTGGATCGCGAAGGGCTTCCGTCGTCGAACTCGATGCTCTCAACGGCGAATTCAACGCGATTGAGATCTTTGCGAAGAAGCAATTCCGGCACGGCTGGGGAGAAAGGTGTCCCTCACCGGCGTGAAGACCTCCACGCCCCTGTCTTTGGTGGTGTAGGTGTGGTACACGACGTCGCCCTCCTTGCGGAACACGCTCACGCCGGACACCTGCGTCAGCGGCACCTTGGTCCCGCCGCTAATCATGAACGTGTCCTGCACGCGCATGTCCGCGTTGAAGTCGCTGCCCGCGGAGCTGCGCCGAACACCAGGGGGCGTCGGTCAGAATCGGCGACTGGGCCACAGAACGGCTGACTGCCCGCTGAAGAATGGCTTGCCTCCCCTTTCAAGTGGCGCAGAAGACTCAAACCATTCAGTGGCTGCCCCACCGCATGGCGGATGAGGCGCTGGCAAATGATCAGAATGCTCGCTGGACAAAAGGCGGCCAGCGATCACGGCGTCCAACATCAGATTGCCAACAACCGCCGCTTTGGCAGGGAAAGCAACTGGTAACTTCACGCGCGTAGTGGGCCTCACCTGTACATGGGCAGCGTCCAGCCCTTCAGGGCCATGAGGGCCTTGAGGCGGTCGTGCGGCGCCTTGGCCACCACCGCGAAGTTGAACTTGTCCTCGAAGAACGGCGCGTTGGTGTCGTAGCCCTCCGTCCAGAAGCAGCACAGCGGGCAGGCGCCGTCCCACTCGGGGTCGAACATCATGTGGTACACCACCAGGTCCTGCTTGCCGTCCTTGAACAGGCCCGACAGCAGGACGGGCGACCCATCCGCGTCCTGCAGGGCGTAGTCCTTTTCCAGGCGCACCCAGGGCAGCAGGCGCCGCTGTCGGGCCACCTCATCGCGCTGGTGCGTCAGCGCCTTCTCCGCCTTGAGCAGCTCCGCGCGGAGGCGGTCGTGCTCGGCGCGAGTGGCGACCGCGGGTGCCATGTTCCTCAGGCTGCTGTTGATGGCGAGAGCGAAGGTCGATGCGCTGGAATGGAGGCAACGCCGCGCTTTCCCGCCCGACTTGGCGGTTCTTGTGCCTGGGCGGTGCCGCTGATGTAAACGGCTGTGCGCCGGTGTGTCGTGGATTAGCAAGCGCCGTTAGCGTCACGTAGGTTGGCGATGAGGTTGGGTGCGCCTTTAAAACCGTAACACTCTCGACGGTCACGGCCTGGCATGCGCCCCGCCGATTTCGACGTCGGCGCGGTTCGGTCCGTGTCGGCGGCTGTGGCCGACTGTGCATGTATTTGAGCATGGTTTGGATGGCAGTGGCACCTGGAAATGAGCAGGTGTGTGGGTGGGCGCTTGCTCGCATCGAAGACCGCTTCGCATTGTGCCAGAGGGACAGGATCCGCAGACGACGCGCACAAGTGGCTTTGGTCGTCGTTAATGTGGATGCCGTTTCTTTAAGAGGAGGCTTCGAGAGTGCAAGTCTTGTTTCGTAATGATCTGAAATGCTGGTGTGTCCGTCAGACACTTGGTACCACCACGAGGCCAAATCACGCACCTAATTAAGTGGCCTTGCAAGGCCACGCAGCCCAAACCAATTTGCTGCAAAGTTCAGCCCAGTCGAACAGTACATGAAGGCATTCAGTTCACGTATCACTCATCCAACGCTTCATTCACTAGGGAAAAAAGGGCCAAATAACACGTGTTCAAACGTGTACAAAGTTTGCCTGTTTGGCTTGTTTTCGTGTTTTTGGCATGCAGAACACTGACGAAATGCATATATATGTGTTCGCAAAAGTGTTATTTAGTCCTTTTCTATTAGTGATTTCTATTATTGCTCATCACCCTTGCCTCTGAAAATTTCCAAATTTCGTTTTATACAACAGCTGTGTCTCAGTATGTTCGGAGTTTGGATCCTGGCATTGCATCGAGAGGTGCAATGGCCCTTCAATGCAATGTCAAATCGCATCTTGGGCGGACAAAAGCAGTCATAAGCCAGAAGAGGGCAAGGTGTCTAAACAAACGTCTTGCAAATGGAATGTGCACATCTGTTTCAAATTTGGAGGGGCAAAACGATTCCCATATCCAGTCAAGGGCGGCAACGTGAGCTGCCTACTTTCACCGAGAAAGTCAGTGCCACCAAGTCACTCACCATCAACACATGTACTGGAGCTGTCACTACAATTACCTTAATTCACGGATAAATGGTACCCGAGCTCGTGACCAGAAAATTTGAGGACTTCGAACAAAGGAATCAATGTCAGCCATCCTCACCCATTTCAAACTGTCAGGATCCCTGGTCAACAGACCCTGCCAGTTCACGGAAAGGGAGCGCCTCCAGAATGTCCTCCTTGCAGCAACCGTGCATTTCGCCACATTCTTGGTGCAACTACGACCCGACAAACACCAGCCATCTGGCGCCTGAAAAAGACGAGGTGGGTGAATCATTCGGCGTTTGGCAAAGTCAAACGGAAGAAGTTTGACGTGCGGGCCTTTCCGTTGACCGTATCTCAACTGCGCGGCTAGGGCTGCCAGGGTTTGCGGGAAGCCACTGAGCTGCGCGCTTCGCAAAGCTGTGCCTGGGCAAAGCATCCGCCCATGCCCAGCGATGACAGCGCCTGTGGATCTGGTGCCAAATTGCTGTGACCGCGATATGGATAATCATTGTTGACCTGTGACTCTACCATGATGGAACGCTGGACAAAGGGTGTTTTCATGAGGCTTCTTTGATGCATCGATATGGTCCATTTGAAGTAGTTCGTCGTATAGGTGGTAGCTCATCAAATGCGCCTACGAACCTATCTGTATTTTCCGCCACCATGCTTTGTTTCAGTTGTTTCCCGGACAGGTTTTGCCACATTGCTTGATGAATTGAGCAGAAGCATGTGTTCCTTACACCTCAATGACCAAAACAAGAGATCAGTGCACAATCAGAGCACAGTCAGAACAAAGCCCGGTCAAAAATCCAAAAATGTGTATGAATTGCTGCCGTATACATATCCATTGTGACTCCCTTTTATATATAACTTTTCTAGGGCCAAGATTTTATCACCAACACTCCCTGAAGAACCAAAAGCTATCTGAAATGCACGATGGTGATCATTCATCACCAGTTCAACGCCATGTTAGCACTGAATTACAACGACGTGCACAAGTAGACGAAATTTATATGCCTGGGCACACCATTGGAAAGCCACACGCAATCCAAAGGCGTTCATATTTTGAATGCTTTCGATCGCAATCCTATTAATCAAGGACAATCATCACACCATCACAGGCTTTCATGTTGTTGAACCAAGGGATAGATAGCTACAATATAGATGAGGGAGGAGGTTCTGAATATCTCTGTAGTTTTGGGAAGCGCGAGATAAAGTATTGATTTGTGGCTGACAAGTTGCAATGCCGAGTTCCATGGGAGCTGCCAATATCACCATAATTGCGTATCCCTCTGAAAAGGACGCTACGTTTTGATACAGCAAATTTTGCATGTAAAAGAAATGGCTGGACTTTCAGGGCATTGTTTGCAGTCTTGGAACTCACGCGTACGTTGCTGCATTCGCAGTTGTGTGTATCTACGTGACTATGCATCTCCAGAGACACGCTGACATCCACGCATATTACACTGTCGCAACATCTTTTGATACAACCCGTTATCATCTATACAGAGTCCAGTGACTCAATTTTATCATGCAGTCTTGCAATTGTAATGAACGGAATTCACATGCAGCATGCGCATTTGCGTCCTCCTCAAGATATGTCTACCGCAAAAAGAATGAACGACTTGCCTTTTTGAATAAATTCAAAGTGAAAAGAATGTACCCAGAACACATCTTTTTAGGAAGACTAAATTCATGAATCCTCGTTCTTATCATGCACCGCCGCATTTATAAAAGTGAATTTACAATGTTGAGTTGAAACACCGTCCTGTGAATCGTAGGTCGTAGTTTACTTTCTGCAGGCGTATTACCATGCTGTATGTTTGGCGGAACACACGCTTTGGCTCTTCCATGAAGGCGTGTCACAGTCAACCGCCATTATCGAGGCGCCCGATGAACAGTGGAGCACGAGGGGCGACACGCCCGTGGTGAGCGTCTAAAGTAAAAATGCACATAATTCCATTTCTTGTGGAAGATAGTGCCGTCCCATGGGCCTTGATTTTCATTGCATTCAATCCTTGAACATTTCCGGGGAGTACCCGTGAACACGGCGTCAACATTTTTGTGAGCACGTGCGCCGCAACGCAATGGCGATCGCCATTCTGATTTTTTGATGAAGCCATCGGAGAACAGTGCTAAATGCATGGATACACTTGCATTTGGTATCAAACACGTTGGCATTAGCAAACGGTTTTGCATGCTAGACGAGATCGTTTCCCTATGCACGGCTGGTTCTGAGGAAGTCGAGGACAACCTATCCTGCGCCTAGTGCAGCCAGGGATTGCGTACACGCAAGTGCAATTATGGTTGGAATTAGTGTTAAATTCTTATCACCAAAGTGACCGAATGCATTTGTTGTAGGCTATCCACCATCTCTTGTCCTATACCTTCAACCCGGTGGTGGCCGTGGGGCTGATGGGAACTAAAAGCCGGTGGCTGCCTGGTGGGCGGATATGCGTAGTATCGACGGGCGTCTTTCACAATGTAAGTGACTTGTTGATTTTTTTGTGGGGACTAGTTACGAAGAATCATGCCTGCGTCGAGCGTTTCTTTTGATTTTATCAGGTAGCTGCAATCGTTTCATCTACCTTATGGCCTTGTTGTCCTCCATATTCTCCTAGCCCAATATCAATCATTACCCCTAGTCTAAAGGTGCAGACTTTTGATCGCTTCATTTTTGACTATTGTGCACAGGCTTAACTTGCTGACTTTCGCTAGACCAAGGCACCCGGCACATTGAAATTATGTGCCATTGCGTGCAGCATCTTGACACATCGAACACATGCCTTCCGCAATATGTAATGCATTTAGAGGTTCTGTGCACAGAGAGAAAGGCACGACAGGGGATTCACACAAACTGCAATACTGACGCCGCTTCCCACGTATCCGGGCCATTACGCCATCGAGTATTCCCTGATGCAAATCCCAAGCTTTCCAAGTCAGCTGCGGTTGGCTGTCCGACAACCAAGTATGGAGTTCTGTGGAGTCCACAGAACGCGGCGAGGTCGACGCAAGGTAGGGGTTTTGACCCCAAGTACATGCCAAGTCTCTGAACGAGATTCCAAACAATATTTTCGCATATATCCTCCTGCTTGACTGCAATTGTGGTGGCCAGAAAAACAGACCTCTGACCGTGTTAAACGTGCTTCAACTCGTTGCCAATGGTCAATACCACCCCTCGATTAAGGTAAAGACAGGTAGCAGCAAATAGCGACGGGAATACATGGGGGACACAATGCTCACGAAATGAGCACATCAGATGTGTAAATCCAAAAAGAGCATGGCATAGTATTTTCCTAACGCCTAATCCTATCAAATCAAAGGTCTTGAATTTTGGGCTGTGCTGGATGACTGAATCGCCACTGCGCTGTGGAAACAGGGACACGGGCGTGATGAGAATGAACTCGTCGGGAGGCAAGCGGCAAATTATCGAAACAACCCAACAGCGACAGGCCGAAACGGGTTTTACGCTGTTTGGCAGTGAGCGGCTGCTCATCTTGGACGCAAGAGGACTTCTACTGGAGCCGTCCAGCGCTAAATCGATCTTGCGGAAGACGGCGATGTCGTCGGGAATGCGAAGCATTGCGCATTTTGATAGTGGCTGCAACTCTTTTATCATCTTGTGCTTTCTATCTGTTCGCCTTGATCCAAGTGCCATCAAAACAAGCCTGGTCAATGAGCGACATATTTGCTTCCCAAACCATCGGATCTGTACACGATTATTCACAATTAAATGTGGACCAGAAGTTCCGCAAGTAAATGCAAGCATGTTGAGCACAGGGTTCTGACGCACACTTGACAGCATTGGCCATGATCGCTTCTCCTTGCGAACAGCCCGCGTTAGGCTTCGAGTGCTCGCCCTCCACCAATCTTCAGCCAGATTTCGCCTACTCGCGGTACCACTACTATGGAGAGATGCCTCGTTTGATCATAGAGGCACCGTTTGCAACTTGCTTACTGCTGGTGTGCCGTTCTACCTCCGGCCTGCAAGTACCGAAAAGTTGTGTTGCCAATTCAGGTGATTTAAATCAACATCTTTTTTTAGTGCAATTCGAACTGCGCCGTCGAGGCCACTTCAGCGCGCAAGACTTCAAGATGAGAGAGCTGACCAGCAAACGAAGAAATGAACGTTATTTTTAAACCGCATTGCAATAAACCGTGGCGCTGAGCATACAAGCTGAGGGAATGAAAGTTTTCGATCGAATGCCATTTGCACAGAAGTCTTTGACATTACCAAAATGGCCATCTTTCCGGTGGCAAGCTCTTCTTCGCCCAGTTCATGGACGGTCCCATGTAGTTGTTGCGATGGGATTTAATTTTGCACCGAGAGGCTATTTGCTCTTGTCAATGCAGCGCCAGGATCTAGAAGTCCACTAGCAGTGGTCCACGGCTTCAATTTCGAAGAACAAGAGAGGCGAGCAGTAAAATACATGGACCGCTGCAACAACCTGTGCATTCTACTGCTATTTCAGCCAATTGGATAAATGAGCCACAAGCTGCGCATGCACTCATCCGCATTTCTGGACGAATCTTGCCGTAGATTAGTTTGGATTGGGTGGCCTTAGGTGCGATTTGATGTACCGGTGGCTGAGCCACCCAGGCTCTGACGGACACACCAGCATCTCAGATCATTACGAAACAAGACGTTCATTCTCGAAGCCTCCTCTAAAAGAAACGGCATCCACACTTGATGGCGACCGAAGCCACTTGTGCGCGTCTTCTGCGCATCCTGTCCCCTCTGTCACAATGCGAAGGGGTCTTCCATGCGAGCAAGCGGCCCACCCACACACACATGCGCATTTCCAGCTGACACCGCCATCGAAATCATGCTCAAATACATGCACAGTCGGGCACAGCCGCCGGCACGGACCGAACCGGTGCCAACGTCGAAATCGGCGGGGCGCATGCCAGGCCGTGACCCTCGAGAGTGTTACGGTTTCAAACGCGCACCCAACCTCATCACCACCCTACGTGACGCCCACGGCGCTTGCTAATCCACGACACACCGGCGCACAGCCGTTTACATCAGCGGCACCGCCCAGGCACAAGAACCGCCAAGTCGGGCGGGAAAGCGCGGCGTTGCCTCCATTCCAGCGCATCGACCTTCGCTCTCGCCATCAACAGCAGCCTGAGGAACATGGCACCCGCGGTCGCCACTCGCGCCGAGCACGACCGCCTCCGCGCGGAGCTGCTCAAGGCGGAGAAGGCGCTGACGCACCAGCGCGATGAGGTGGCCCGACAGCGGCGCCTGCTGCCCTGGGTGCGCCTGGAAAAGGACTACGCCCTGCAGGACGCGGATGGGTCGCCCGTCCTGCTGTCGGGCCTGTTCAAGGACGGCAAGCAGGACCTGGTGGTGTACCACATGATGTTCGACCCCGAGTGGGACGGCGCCTGCCCGCTGTGCTGCTTCTGGACGGAGGGCTACGACACCTACGCGCCGTTCTTCGAGGACAAGTTCAACTTCGCGGTGGTAGCCAAGGCGCCGCACGACCGCCTCAAGGCCCTCATGGCCCAGAAGGGCTGGACGCTGCCCATGTACAGGTGAGGCCCACTACGCGCGTGAAGTTACCAGTTGCTTTCCCTGCCAAAGCGGCGGTTGTTGGCAATCTGATGTTGGACGCCGTGATCGCTGGCCGCCTTTTGTCCAGCGAGCATTCTGATCATTTGTCCAGCGCCTCATCCGCCATGCGGTGGGGCAGCCACTGAATGGTTTGAGTCTTCTGCGCCACTTGAGAGGGGAGGCAAGCCATTCTTCAGCGGGCAGTCAGCCGTTCTGTGGCCCAGTCGCCGATTTTGACCGACTCCCCCTGGTGTTCGGCGCAGCTCCGCGGGCAGCGACTTCAACGCGGACATGCGCGTGCAGGACACGTTCATGATGAGCGGCGGGACCAAGGTGCCGCTGACGCAGGTGTCCGGTGTGAGCGTGTTCCGCAAGGAGGGCGACGTCGTGTACCACACCTACACCACCAAAGACAGGGGCGTGGAGGTCTTCACGCCGGTGAGGGACACATTTCTCTCTAGCCTCGTCTAAATTGCTTCCTTGCGTCCAACTCGTCTATGAGAGCATCAATTTCGACGACGGGGTCCCTTCACGATCGAGCGAGCGAAAATAAGCCCCTTTCCCTTCTGCGCTGTTGCGCTTGCGGTGCCTAGCTTCAAGCGCGACCCTGGGGCGCCAAGTGGTGGGCGGGAAGCGTAGCAAAATGCCAACCGTTCGCACACATTCCGCCAGATAGCTGGCTCTCATTCGGCCACCATTGCCACAAGAGGGTGGGTGGCGGCCCGCCGACCTAGAAGCGGATCCTTGGCAACGAGCAGAGTCACGACAATGGAAAAGGCAGTCTCGCCATGCCTCCCTCCACCGTCCGCCCTCCGCCGGGTCCGCTGAGGCTTCAGCTCTGCTCCCACGACACCGCGTCGCCGTCGCGGCCTTCCGAATCCCATGGCCGGCGCTGCTGGCATGCTGGCCACAAGAACTGTTCCTGCTGCCTGAAGGTGCGCAGGTGGCGGAAGGCGGCGACGGCCATGTGTCGCATGATTGGTGCATGTGATTCATGCCGTGACTTGAAACGAGGGAATTGTTGCGTTCACACTTCCGAGCGAGCATCGCCAGGTGCTTGCAAAGCGAACATGGGCTCGGGGCGGACCTGGTGAATTGCCCCAAGTTTTGGACTTTTGAATCGGTCAAAGTACTTTGCCAGGTGGCAAATTCGGTAATCCAATGCTCGCGACAAGGTAGCTTTTTGCAGCACTTGGAAATATGTCGTGGCTATGGTAAGCCAGTGTATCGAGTTGTCTGCTGTTTGCAAAGCTCGAATGCTAGTTTCTTTTTTGCGTCTATGGTATTATTTCCAGATTTTCAATGCTGAAAAACTTTTAAAGGGCCTGAGCTGCTTACAGAACCACTATAATTGACATGTGCTAATTGTCGGAGCAGATCTGGGCGTTTCTAGACATCCTTCCCAACGGGCGAGAGGGATGGCAGCCAAAGCACAAGCACATGTACAAGAAGAGGGGATACCACCCTGAAAATGGGGCCATCCAAGCTGAAGCCATGAAGGACTGAGTTCGTGAAGGACCATTTGTTGGATGTGCTCTTCCCTTGCTGAAGAAGGCATATGTATTCTTGCAACACTGGGAGCGCATAGATTGCAAGAGTGCTGGGACGCGAGACTGGCGCCATACTGTGTGGAGCCGCGGTGCTTGAGGGCGACGTTTGAGCCTTTCATCTTAGCTTCTGTGGGATTCTGTCTCTTAGGAAATACAAAGTAAAGAGTGGTGTTCAAGTGCTAAAGTGCCTGTAAATGGGACATTTTGCGAGTGTGCTGACTGTTCCTGACTATTGGACATTCAAGGTGCTGTTGGAATTGGCCTCTCAAGTGACACACTATACAGACGCCGTTTATAAACATTGCTCTAATTAAATCAACAACTCTGGTCGCGGGGATCGATAACCTTGTACATTAATTTTATTCTGTCTCATCATTTCTGCCACAGCTCTATCAATTCTACCGGGGACAGGTCTGCCAAAGCGCAATGCAATATTCAGAGCATTTCGACCATGTTGCAAAGCATTGGTGCATTGGCACACATTCAATTTTTCCATTGTCGTGGTACGGTTCATTGCTGGGTTCTGTCGCTTGTGCCCACGAATGTGCTTCTGCGTGAGCCCTGTAATTTCTGTCCAAGCTTCTGACATCTGGGGTAGATCTTCTGGGGTTGCGAGATACCTACTTGCAAGTCTGATTCCAAATTTGTGGTCCACAACAAGTGGCGGAAATTCAAGGTTTCTGGCTCATCGCCTGTGCATCTTAGCGCGGTCTCTTCTCCTCAGCCTGATGTGCCACCCTCTTCACACAGTGCCCATATGCCGCTCCTTACATTCCTGATATCAGGAGACGCATCATGATATGTCTGACGATTAGAAGATCGCCGATCAGACTCTGCTCATTCAGAACTTGTATTTGCCGCGTGGAGACATGCAAAAATCGAGAATTCCAAGTTCGTTGTTGCGATTGGTCAGCTTGATTTCCCTTTCCCGGGTGGTGCTTTTGCCTAAGCTTGTTAAATACGAATTGGGATGGAAACAGAATTCTTGGAAAGTATGTGTATTATACTTTACTTCGTCTGTCCCAAATTAAATGAAACAATTTTCTGTGAGCCTGAATTTGTATCGAACACTCGTTTGTTTTTCTTGAAAATGCAATTGCAGCAACCACTATACATATAATAGTTGCCACCGAGAAATCAGAGGGAACGATTTAGTACACTGCATTTAGAAGCGCATTGAACATGCACTACTCCAGCCCTGAAGTTGGCCCCTCCCAAGGCATGCTCCGCCCCCCAAAAAAGTAGGTTCCAGTGTCCGAGATGACCCAATACACAAGTACAGCCCCTCCTTCTGGACTTCAGGGCACTGGAAGGGTAGATGGGCCAGCCTCGCTCAGATTCTATCGCAACGATCGGCACCCATCGAGATGTACAACCGGCAGAGATAGCGCATGGCTGCCCATCTCGCCATCACGGATTTGCAGAAGTCCCCGCCACCGTCCACGGCGACGCAAGGACATATCTGGGATCCACCATTGCCAACAGGTCTGGTGATGTCCAGGCTTGGTTTTTACGTTTACGTTTACGTTTTTACTTTTACGTTTTTACGCGTAAAAACGTAAATTTGCAAAAGACCCTATTTTTACGGCTATTTTTACGTTTTTACGGCTCCCTTGGACGCCCAGATTACGTGATGAAAGTTGCGTACAATGGTAAGTCCTCCGCCATACCCAGCACCCGCAACACAGTGTCCACCTCGCCCTTGCAAGGGCGATGATAGTGTTTGACAAAAACTCGTTTTCTGCCCCATCCAGGGCGTCTGGCTGCCACTCTCCGGACTCCGTAAGTTTGTATGTACTGTCCTTATGTACACCGGGCAGTTTTTACGTTGTATTTACGTATTTTTACGCATTTTTACGGGTAAAAACGTAAAAACTGTTTTTACGCGTAAAAACGTAAATACGATCATTTTTTACGGCGTAAAAACCAAGCCTGGTGATGTCTAAAGACGAGCTGCAGAACTGCTGCGTGTACCGAACACTCTCCGTTCGTTGCCGATCTCCAATCAATGGCATGCTTGGCGCAAGGAACACCTACAAACAAAAGAGCATCAATCCCACTAATCACGACCGATGGAGGGTGTGGATGCTCCGTCGGAGACCCCAGCTGGCGCATAATGGTGGTATTGCGTTCCCCAAGACGGCATCCGAAATCACTTGCAGCAGCGTCTTTCAAAGTGGCCTGAACGGCACTCGAAGTGCCCCTTGTGGCCCGTGCCAGGCACAGCCACTTCCAGCGATCTTTTTGCTGTCATGCAGCGAATTGACAATCGCATCTCTCCAAACTTTTGCGGTGGCCTAAGCACTTGCGGCCACCCCACCTATGGTGGTAGCCCCTTTCAAGAACGCCGTCATTGTGAAGTTCGGCGATTTGTCGGCTTCTGATCTAAATCTGGAACGCTGAATGGGCTGTCGAATCCACGGTTGCAATCGACGATCGAGCGGTACGAAACTTAGTACCGCGCCCTCTGCGCCTCGAGAGGAACGCCTCCGACCAACAGCCACAGCGGTGGCCGCAGGTAACCACTCTCCGCTGCGCACCAACGGTCGCAAAGCGACCTGGTTGAGGGGCCCGTTTTTGGGGGGGTGGGCCGCCAGCCTGAGAAAATTTGCGTTTTCGGGAAAATCCTGTGCGTTCAGAGTATACCCATTTGACCAATACTTATCCGTTCTTCACAAAACTTTGGCAGCGTGTACCAACGTGAGCTGTGATGCTCTGAAAATTTTTTCATGTGAAACTGACAAGAGGTTGATAAAAATGCGAACATGCAAACAGATTGTTTCATTTAATTTGGGGCAGAGGAAGTAATTTCATTTTGGACTTGAAATGGATCTAAACATACGGCAAACATTGCTATAGTAACAGCCATTTATTCCCTGTTCTAGATGACGCTTATTGTAATTGTTCCAAACAAAGTCTTAAAACTCGCGTATTGTGAATTTTGCCGAAGTCCACATATTACTGGGTATTTTATTAATTTTGGTGTTCTGTGATGATGCTTTTCCTGCTTATTGCGCCCAAAAAGGAACTCACTGTTGAAATACTACTGCTGCAGTGAGAATGATCTCACTGCTGGATCCAAAGATACGTGCCGGGGCGTCATTAATCCTCGCCTTAGCACGTCGGTCTGCTGGAACCCAGACCGATAATTATGGTTTCAAAACCATTATTTGGTCGACATGGCTGCTCCAAAGCGACGCTGGCCGCCGTACTTGCCGTGCGTGTGGGTGCCGAATTAGTGCATTCCATTATTTTAGCCCTTCGCTGAAGCCCTGGCAAAATGGGGATCTGACGGCCACCTCCGCGGTGCGTTTACGTAAATTCTCGAATTTCGACACGATTGGTCCCAAACTCCGAAGCATTGCCTGCTCATGGGGTCTCACAAGGCCGCCCTCTCCAATCCCCAATCCCCTCCGCCATACAGGCCCTCTCATCCTCTTTCCGCTGGCTGACCGCTGCCCCCCTGCCCCAGCCGGCCTGGAAGAGACACCCGGACGCGGGACTCCCACACGGACCTACGAAGTCGGCACGACGCGGCGAGAGGCGAGTTCGGGGCCGATCCGCGATCTCCGGGGCCCCTGTGCCGACCCCGCGTTGGTAGGAAGGTGACACACAGGTGCGGCGACCCACCGGTCGTCAGGGATCTGCGCGTGCTTGTGGAGAGTGCTGAGATTCTTCCCCAACCCATTCCCTACCATCGGCCCCAGTTTACAGTCTTGGAAGCACTGGAGTGTGCCGTGCGCGTACCCTCTTTCGCGGTAATCCCTACAGCATGCCGGTCCTTGCCGTCCGCTCCCCCGCCGGAAGGGAGCGCAGCGTCGTGCCTTTGAATCGACCTCCCTGTGTCGACGCCCTGGGGCGGCAATGGCCCCCGCTTTGTCGGAGGTCGGGCCCAGGGGAGGGCATTGGGGAAGGTGGCCCGCAGACACGACCACTTCGCTGTCATCTGCAGGAATTCTGCCCGATGGGTTCGAACCCATGCTGCCAATTGATGGCTTCCTGTTCTTTCGCGTCCCTCCCAGCGAGTCGCGCGCGTGCAAATCCCCATCTCCCCATCACCTTCGACGGTCGGCCGCGTCCACGCGTCCCTCGCGCGATGGCCGAAGTCGGCAACACCTGTCCGCTTCCCTGCAGGTGATCCTTCCATCCCATTGACAACGCAGATGTCGGCAGATCCTCCACAGCCAATGCGGGGAGGCCACGCTTACCCATCGCCTCCAGTCGCCAGCGGAGGAGCGCTGGCCGCCTACTGTGTCCAGGCCAGCGCGAGCCAGCTGCCAGGACATCGCCCGCAAGCAACAGGGACGGCCCACTCTCATGCGCTACCTCCCGACGCCAGCGCAGGGGGGCCGACCCCCTACCGCGCCCATCCCAGTACCCGGGACTATTCCTGGACGCCCGTGGAAAACAACACGCAACCACAACTGTACATGGGTCAATACACCGCGCCGGGCCACGCTGCTGCGCACTACCAAGCGGCACATCCGGGTGCTGCGTGTGTCAACAACCATCCGCAGCACTCAAGGTATGACCCTGGGGCCCAGGAGCGTATGGGATACCAGGGAGCCTCCCATGCGACACACACCCCAACGGGATATCCGGGTGCCTCCCAGCAACACAGGGGCCACCTGAATGCCTCCCAGCACCACACTGGGCAGGCATGTGCCCGGTCAAGGGACCAGTCCGCAACATGTTGGCTACATGCCCTACACCGGGACGCCCAACGATGGAACGGGATATTCAGCGCCCTTGAGAGCCCCTCAGGAGCACGCAGGGCACTCAAGCTACCAATATGGCCCCCAGCAGCAGACTGCATACTGCAGGCCCCCCAACTCCCAAGCACCCTATGAGGTACATGGCTCTCGTGATTTGCAGGCACCGCAACCGGGGTACCTGCCAGGGCTCGACATGCAGGGGCATGGAAGTGGCCACACTGTGGCGTCACCAATGACTCAAGAAGTGCGAGAATGGACATTCGATGGCTGAGGTGGGTCGCCCAGACCACAACCCAAGCCAAAGCCCAGTGCGGCCGAGCCAGGTGGGTGCCAGTAAAAGGTTGGCTTTGCTGTCAGCACTCGACTGCTTATGTCCACCATGCTCACGGCACTATGTGCTTCTCTTTTCCTTACCTCCGCATTTTCTTCCATCTCCTCAGTTTAGTCTTGGACTGGGCTGTGGCTCCCCTGGCTCTGCAGTGCCTTCTCCAGATCGTCCGAGTGGTACAAGCACCGGGGACACAATGTGGAGTCAGAAGGGCTGAGCAAGCAAGTGGAGGAACTGCGAAAGCAGGTGAGAGGCAGTTTCATAACAACACTATCTTTTTGTCAGCAGGACACATCTGCCACCCCAGCACGAATGAAGCATTCAGGGCAGGCTTGCCATCTGGCACATACAGCTTCTGTCTATTTTACAACTGCTGCTGAGGCGCACTATCAGAAAACACCATCTTTGCGATTCCATTTCGACACAAAGCGATGCCATCTCAGTGACTGCGATGGCACAAAAGTGGATGCGATGGCATCAATTACTTTCAAGTGGTGTCGCAGTTGGCATCGCAAGAATGTCGGTTTCTACTGGTGACAGTTCTCAGCCGATCCCTGTTTTGTCATGCCTGTTGGTGTCTGCAGTCTTTGCACATTGTAGTCTTTGCTCTTGTGCAACAGTGCTTTAAGTTGATTCTTTCCCATCGTCCATTACTGCCAGCTGCCCTGACACATTTGCTATTCTGAAACTCTACACTTAGCATAACTAAGGGTGCTCTCTGACACCTTATGCAGCACTGTGGCTCTATGTCAATTTTTTCTCACAATCTGATGAGCACATAACATGGTCTGTGCATGAAGCTGGAACCATGTGGATTTCGGCAGTGACTGAGCAGCTTCTGTTCCCGCCTGTTCCAGGTTCAAGATTTGACCACAGAGAAGACAGGGAGAAGAGGGAAATGCTCAGAAGGAAGTATGAGGAATGGCACCACAAGGAAGAGGAATTGAGGGACCAGAATAGGCAGCAACGGCAGAGAAACAAAGAGTTCACAACTGAGGTCCACCGATTGCAGCAAGAAATGAGGGACAAGGACCCCCTGCTTGCTCCCAGGGAGGGGGACACCTCTGAGAGGGGTGAGGTTGTGCAACTCAGTTGGGAAGCGAATGAGTTGAGAGACCAAATAAGTCGACTGGAGCTCAGCCTTCGGCAGAAGGACAAGCAACTCACAGAAGAGGTCAGCCGTATGCAGCAAGAGCTCAGGCAGAAGGAAGCAGATCTTACTGGTAAGGACAGAACTATCACTAGGAGAAAAAGGGCCAAATAACACTTTTGCGAGCACACATAAAACACATTTCATCAAAGTTCTACATGCTAAGAACACAAAAATAACACAAACCCGTAAACTTTGTACACGTTTAAACACTTGTTGTTTTGCACTATTTTTCCTAGTGTATCACTGAATTCACACGGCAGGTGATATGCTTGAATGAGGAAAATGAGAAGCAGAAAAGGAGGCTGGGCGCAGCAGAAGGCCTGTCATAGATGCATGCAACTAGCACATTTTGTCTTCAAAAGCATGTGTGCTTTGAGACGGTTTTCCTATGTATGAGCTCCTTTGCATACTCAGCACTGTCCTGGCGTGGCAGGAAGTGGAGAGGTTGGGGGAATTAAATTTAAAAGGCATTGTGGCACAGTTCTTGGGAACGTTTGTTAGCTGGAAGCAAATTTCCGTTTTTAGCCTTCTTGAAACTGACATCTGGCATTCTTCTGGAATGATCTACTCATGCCTCAGATGTTACTGCTGCAAAACATCGCATAGGTCAAAGCGTCAGGCCAATGTGCAATCATATGCATTTGACAATGGCACCATTTCACAGTAGCAGGCGCCAATACTCAAGTAACAGCGTGGTTGTGTCGGCAGCTGTTGGCTGGTGCCAATGTCAAATTTGGTGAGGCGGCGGAATGGTAATTGCCAATCGATTGCCTGCCCAGAGACAACTGTTGCCTCAGAGCAGTCAATCAGTCAACAAGCACCATTGCGCAGCCTCACCAAACCACACATACCACTGCATCGCAGCATCCCACACCTGCCCTTGCACTCCCCCCTTTCAGATCCTGCCTTCTTCCTTTCAAAGTTTCACGGAACATCATATCGCCCACTGACACATTCAGCAGCGCCCTGCCCTTGAATGCCGTAGTGATGTTTGTGCGCATGATTCTTCAGGGCGACGTGCTTAACCTGTCAATCGCCACAATCCACAAAACCCTCAGGCAGTCCCAGCTGCTGCGCACAATATTCCGCGGGTGCCATATGAGGCACAGGTGGCAGACCACCCCCAGGCAGAGCCTCAACAAGTCCACCCCCCTCCTGCTCCACAGGTGACGGATCATCCCCAGGCGGAGCCCCAAGGCATCAACACTCACCCTGCCAGCGTGATCTCTTGCCAAATGTCATGTGGGTCTGCTGGATCAACCGACGGCGTTCAGGTGGGGGCCTTGCATAGGCAGGATGCTGGTAGGGAAGCACAAACATTGTGGGATTCGCTGTTTTTGAATGCGACAGTGCCGGGATCCATCTCATGATTGCGAGGCTAGGGCTTGTGAATTTTTCTTGTGTCTGCCATATGCTATTCAGCCGTGTCTTGCAAGAGGCCTTCCTCACCAAAATTTTCAAAAGTGTCCTTTGCGTGTATTTGACTAACACATAGTAATATATATGACTATAAACTAAATATAGCTTTGCAGATTGATTCCCAAGAGCAGAGCTTCAATCATGGCGAGGTACTCGCCCCTCGTTCCTTTTGAGCCAAGTAACAACTGCTCCCAGTGGATTGTGGCAACGCTGGGTCGACCTCGTGTCATTCGTTGCAGCTTGACATACTGGTTTCAACTTCACAAGGTCATATGGGGCCAGGTGCAGAGCAACAGGCGCATTGCGTGGTGCGGCGGCAGCATCACGAAATCCTGCAATGGAATGCATCACAACGCGCGAACTTCAAAATTTTGGCTCAGTTGCAACATGGACCAAGTTCGCTTGAGCTGGCCAGTTTATGCGAGTGCCTGCTTCGCAACTACGGGGAGGAATTCATTGCAGAGTTGATGCCGTCTAATTCTTGTTGGGCGAGTGCCGTGTGTCCAGGTGCACCTGCTTGAGCGGCATCCATAAGTCGTGGATGCAGGGCGGATAGACAACGTGGCACCGGCGCAGCCTTCCAAGAGGCCGGGGGCTGGCCCCACCGTCCACGTCACCCTCGTTCTGCCGGGCGTCCAAACGCGCGAGTCGCAGCTCCCACGAGACGCCCCAATGTCCGATCTAAGGGACCTGGTGGTGGTTGTGACTGCCTGGCCCCCGTCACGTACCATGATGGTATCGGGAGGACGGCAGCTGCACGACATTCCCAATGCGGAGGCCTGGACAAACTCCCTTCCCGAAACCGTTTGGAATGACTTGGCCATATCCCTTCTTTGCATCCAACGCGGGCTTAATGGCAATTGATTCGGACTAGAGACCCAATGCATGCATTTGGGACAGGTCGCATAAAGTGGTGGGTGGGTGGTTGTGTGGCCGGGGAGGTTGGGGGGATGCAACGGGCAGCGGCGCGGGGCAGTTGCTGTTTGCGTAGGTCTGAAATAACTTGCTAACGTTGAGAAGCGCTGGGTGCCATAGGCGCGTTGCAATGTTGTGTTCCTGAGGGATGTGCTTGAGTGGTTGCTATGCTGTGCTGTGCATGTGTGAGTGTGGGGACGAAGTCAGTGTGACATTCCATGATCGGAATGTTGCTGGCACGAGTATGGAGCCCGTGGCTGGTGAGTGCGTGCAAAGTACCCCGTGTGAGAGAATATTCAGGGTGATGGCCCAGAATGGCAGCATCGCAGCCAGGCCAGTCACTAGTAGAAAACAGCATGCTTGCGATGCCGTTTTGGCACAAATTGATGCCATCACAGTCACTTTTTACGCCATCGCAATCACTGTGATGGGATCATTTTGTGTCAAAATGGCATCGCGCTTGGCATCGCAAACTTGCCATTTGCTACCAGTGAGTCTTGCCCTTCTTGTAACTAACACAGACGAATGACATGTTTCTTGCCGTCCAGCCTCTGGAAGACGGAAGCAAGCTGCAAGACATCATAACGCCGGTCTACTGGTGGAATCTTAATCTACGGTCGAACTGTTCTGGCGTGATTAACTATTGACCGTGTGCATTCCAGATCAACCGATTTGTGACCCTCTCGGACCCCAGGCTCGGCGCCATTCACTTCTTCACAGTTAGAGCTTTGCAGCATTCCTTCTCATGAGCAGGCAGTTGTTCCCCACTCGCCAGCAAGCGCACGTCAAGTCAGCGATGATTTTGCTCAATCGCCGTATTGCTTTCTCCGGTCATGGCGCGAACACCCGCCCATAATCCCTCCTCCTGGGGCATCTTAATGCATCCCCCCTTGCTCGACTCGGCTAGCCCCTCGTGAGCTGATGTCGGACCGATACCCAGGCATAGCCTACCCCCGCACGGATGGCACGGAATACCGAGCCCAGCCCTCTCCTCACTTGCAGGCCCCCACGGGGTTTACACAAAGGCCGGCGTACCATTTGGAGACCAGCCAGCAGGCATATTCCAGAACTCACAGCCTTCCAGCAGCCCAGACCCAGGCAGCACAGAACAAATTCCCGCAGGTTTTGTACCGGTCCCAGACAAACGTGACAGTCCATCCGACAGATGGGCCCCACCACCATGCTCTGCCTCCCCAGGCTGGAGGATGGCCGGGTGAGTGGAACCGTGCTGACGCTATTGGCATCCAAAGTCGAAGGAGCGTGTCCGCGTCGATCGTACGGATTTGTCCACATGTTTCGTTGCTTGACACCTCCCTCGAATCGAATTTTTTCTTTTCCTTCAGGGTACGAAGGTGAGAAAATACAGGAGCGGTACGGCAGCGAACCTCTACCGGTGGCTTCGGAAGCGCAAACGGGATACCCGGGAGGTGTGCACGTCCAAGCCCAGTCCCACTTCCCCTGAGAATGTGGGGTATAGACCCGTAAGGGCACCCTCCAGCCCGGTGGCTGTACACGCCGTCAGTAACCACCCCCAACTACCCCAATCCCAGGTAACGTCTGGTGGGTTCCTGTAGTCGCAGGTGCTGGGCTGGGGTATCCACAGATATCCGTCTGCGTGGACCAGCACATGGAATGCCGCAAGCGGGCCTCTCAAGTCTCTCAGACCAAGCCAGAGCTTGATCCAACGGTTAGGCCTGACACACCGAAGCCTGTACCTCCCGAGAGTGGAAAGTATGAGGCAGAGAATCGGGCGAGGAAGAAGTGGGGTCAAGTAACGCAGTCTGGCCCAACAGAGGGAGGCAGCGGAGAGGGTGAGTGCAGGCATGTTGTTGGCATAGCCTTCAACACCCAATTGAGCCTGTCTGCATTGCTACCAGTGCTTTGTTAGTGGTTTTACATTCCGTAACGTTCTTTTTCAAAGTTGATGTTTTCGACAGTCTGGATCTTCAATGGCTACGACTGGGGCAAGACTTTTCGCACAGTCTGGATCTGCAATGGCTTCGAATGGTATAAGCTTCAGTCAAACCGTCAACTCATTGCAGCTGAGGGAAAAAGCAAGAAAGGTGGGTGGAGGCTGATTTCCGGCATTAGAATCGACACAATCTTGTGTCTACCCATGTACCTCCGTTCCTCAACAGAGTCTTCCTCAATTCTATTCATTTTCTCAGGCTGGAGTTCGAATGGCTTCGACTCGTCTGCGCATCAGCCAAACCTCCGGCTCAGCCTTGCAGAGGGAGGAAACAAGCAAGGTGGGTGGAAGCATGTTGTTGACATTGCCATGGGCACTCAACTTGGACTGTGTGCATGACTCACACTGTTTCAACCATCTCTTTGCTTCCTCAACATCATTTTCCTCACCTCTATCTTTTTTCTCAGGCTGGATCTCCAACGGCTTTGAATGGTTTAGACATCAACCAAGCTGCCAGCTCAGTCCCACAGATAGAGGACACAAGGAAGGTGGGTTGATCCATGTTGCTGGCATCGCCATAAAAGTGCTATTGAGCCAATCTTGTCACTCTTGCACTTCGTCCATTGCATTTTGCACCTCTAATTTCTTGCTTTAGTCAATCTGTTTGTTCAGGCTGGAGCTCGAATGGCTTCGATTGGTTTGCCCATCAGTCAAAACCCCAACTCAGCATTGCAGAAGGAGGAACCAAAGAAGGTGGGTTGAAGCGTGCTGTTGGCATTGCCTTTGGCACCCAAATGAGCCGTCTCTGTCGCTTGCACTATTTACACCATCTCTGGTTGTTTCCTCCACATCAACTTTCTCAGGTGACTGTGGTGTTCTCAGACTTTTTGAGATCCCCTCAATGCTGTGGTGTCTTCTCCAGATTCATCCAGTAATCGGGGTGGAGTTGCAGCACCATTGATAGGCCCTGCTGCAACGAGTGTGTTGATGCACTGCCTGGCAATGTTGCTGCAATGCCTATGCACCAACGTCTTATAGGCAACAATGGCTGTTATTTTTATGAACATGGCGATTGATGGGGTATCTGAATTCATGCCCCATTAGCATCAATGGCATCATGGGCAAAAATGCCAGTGAAATGTTGATGTGCAATTACTGTAGCAGCATTGACAGTCAGTACCTCAACGAACTCGTTGCAGCAAGGCCCATCAATGTTGCTGGATTTCCATCGCGATTTCCAGATGTTGCCTGGGTTGTTCATACACATGTACAAAAGCAGAGGCCTGGAGAAGGCAGGTGAGAGGCTTGCAGTGCTGTGTTGTAAACGAATCGATCTCCTATGTCTGCCCAATCCCAACAGAATGTGTCCATGGCAAGCCACCTGTGCTGTCTATCCACTCTGCGGTGCAAAGAGCACCTGTCTGTTGTGTCATCACCAATGCCAATTTTGCTATTAGGTGGCGCTGACTGGTGGTGACACACTGTCGCTCATGGCCGCCGTCAGGTGCATATGGCGATCTGTAAAGGATGGCTTGTAAGATACACCCATGTCAGTTGTGCAGAAACGCATTGGATCCCAGGTCATTGTGATGTCATTCCAGTTGTCCATGCCATCAAGTCTATGCCAGAGGTGCCACATGTCCTCGTCCATGTAGGGCATCCTCATCACACTACCAATCTTTGCTTAATGCACATGTTTGCCAGCAAGCTGCACCTGCCATTATCTTCACTACCACACAGCAGTGTCCTGGGCAACCATTGCTTCATCCGCTGCTCATTGTTGCCAGCTAACCTAATGATTTCACTATTCCCCGACCCTGTATTGGCCCAATGTGATGTCTTCCTGGCCGTGAGATGGTGACATCAGTTCAAGATCAATCAGCAGAGCATCGAATATGACTGGAAGTTGTGCAACCTGACTGAACAGTTTGAGGTGCTGTGGGCAAGGCTGCGTGCCGCCAGGCTGGAAGTCGATGCAGGAGGTATGTGATGGATGAACAGCTCTCTGCTTATGTACACACTGCATGTCATCTGCGAACTGCCCTCTATTCCTTTGATTCTGTAGCTAGGGTGGACTAACAACAATTACTAGCTTGAGAACTTCTGCACAAAGACCACGGTTTCAGTGAAATGACTGCAGCATTAGTTGGGTGCTTAAGCTATTAAACAGCTTTGTTCTCTTGAGATATTCTTCCCCTTGCTCTGCATGCCAAATGCTTCCCAGGCAGTGCTTGGCACCCCCAGGGCCCTGGGTTTGCAGGAAGTGGATGGCAGCATGGTTTGGATTGAAATAGGCACTATGGCGCAGTCCAGTGAGGCCCTGTTGGCAGGAAACAGTTCCTGCTTATTTCTCAACAGAAAGGGTGATCTGAAGTTCCATTCTTTTGGGAACATTCTCTTGTGCATTGAAGGCCACAGTCACAAGCCAGCAGTTGATGAAAGATAGATAGAGCGATGGGCAGCTCACATACATCACCAGCTCCCAAAACACAACAACGCATGACAAACCAAGATGTTGTTTGTTGGCAGCCAGTCCAATGGCATCTGTAGTTGTGCTGCCACACCATTGATACCCCTGCACTCTTCCCTGCAGAACTTCTACTTGCTTTTCCCCACATCCTGCAATACACGAGAGCACACCAGATCCTGCTTTCAACAACTCGGCATAAAATTGTTGTGCTCCTTTGCAGTCATGAGAGATGTCTGAAGTGACTTCATACAGCATTTGACTCCTTGTAAATGTGCAGATTCGAGTGGGCGACAAAGCCTGGCCCAAATATAATTAGAGGCACGATTGCACGATTCAGTTCTTTGTCACTGCGTGGTGAATCACTAGTAAATGTTGGCAGCACTCGAGCATCGTTTGAACGGGATCATATTGCGTGAAATGGTAAGCTTGTGCCGTTGTCTACGTCACAAGTTGCAGAAAGAGGCTTTTCTTGCTTTTAATGGGCAGATTGATGCTATTCTGATTGTGGCTGTTCGAATGCTGCTGGCTGTGCAGGTCTATAAGTTTGAGTGTCAAGCAAAGCTCATAGATGCAGCGTGGTTGAACAACTTGGTGCCTCTCTCTGGCTCACGGGCAACTGTAGCCCCCCTTCCAATTTCATGGCACTGCCCTGATCGCCTCAATGGCAAGGATCTGTCCTCGCTGCCCGCACCACCAATGGAATGCCCAGCGGCAAGAATCGCCAATTGGTGGCGCCGCAAAACACCCCTCTATGAGATCCGATGCCAGACGGTGGACCTGGCAGTCTGTCCTTAAGGACAGACAGGAGAGCAGCTGAGCGAGATTGCAGAGAGGGAGCTCCAGATAAAAGGCCTCTCATAGGCCCTGCATAATCGTTCGGCCGTTCGCATAGTCTGCATAATCTGCAGAAAACAACATTAGTGATTGCGCTTCAGCATGCAACGCTTGTGGTTGGGGCAGGCTCCGTAGTGTGGCGGATGGGTTGGAGGTGTTGGCGTTGGGAAGTGGTGCCACCATAAGACAACTCGTGAGTCACAAACAGCCACTGCTTGAAGTGGATGGAACAAATGGTTTTGGGGTTATGAGTAGGTTTGCCGCCATTTGCATGACGAGCTTTTGCGTCCGTATGGTGTGTGCATGCGTTGTTGGTATGGTGTATTGGACTTGTACGAGCACAAGACAAAGACAGCTGCGTATGGTAGTCTGAATGGGGAGGCCTGGTGTGACTCTGTGTTGTCAATCCGAGTAATAGTTGGTGGCAAATGGTCTGTTGTGTACAATCTCATAGTGCAGTAATGTGTATTTTGTATTTGGGTTGCATTTTCTTTGTAACGAAGCAGGTGTTTCGTGCAGCGTCAGGCTAGCCTATGTTGCTGCTCGTCTTCCTGCAGAGTCTGCATCAGATGAAGTCGTTTGCCTTCTGTTTCAGCGATGCCGGCAACCTCAGGCCATCCAGGCCTCAAATATTTGCAGAAACCATTTTATGGGGAGGCTTCCTCGCGGCCTGGCGACGCCGAGGTCCCAGCAATGGGTGGCAGTATACGTAGCACTGTGCTGCAAACACACTGTGATGCGCAGCTTCAACATCGTCAAGGGTCCTCACCAGCGAGATTTTCGATTCTCATATTACAGGCTCATGACGCAAGTAAGCGAGGGCGGATTGCGTTTTCTGAAAATCCACGTCGTTTTTCTCTCATAACACTCTCTAGTTGTGAGGAGGGTTGCACAAGAAGTGAGGCCGCTGTGAGGACGCCTGACTTGGAACTCCATGGGAACGCCACTCCCGCATAGTGGTGCCTGGAGCGCTCGAGGGCGTTCGTTGGTAGGTGGGTGGGTGTCACTGCCACGCACATGGCTCACGGCACACGCCTGTGCTTGAGGCTGGGTTTTCCGGCGCAATCTCGGGTCCTGGCGGTGGCCTAAAAGTCAGCGGATGGATGGATGCGATGGCAGTGGTACGAATCTGACGCTCACGGGTGCAAGTTGAAGCTGCCCCTCGGTGGTGCCAAAACACCGCCCTGACAGGTGCCCATTGTGGCTGCATTCTGACGCCGTCGAGTGCAGCTCGATCAACACTGCGCTCCCTTTGGTGTGGCGAGCCTTGCCCTGGAGCCTGGTCTTGCTGACTTTTGCTGTGGTACAAGGCTGCACTCCGCACACACCTGTGGTCAGTTAGGAGCGGTCACGCACAAGTGTGCAGACCTCACACCGATGAGCCCTTCTCTTCCCCTTGACCTCCTCCGTCACAGGCCGCTGTTCCGCCCCTGCCCAGCCACCTGCCGTTTGCCGCGTTAGCACCTGTGCCCCTTCAGTCACGCCCACCAAGTCTGACCGGGCCCGTTTTGGAAGGATGAATCGGATTCCATGTGAGGGACGCAAGTATTGCTCCAATGCACGGAGCAGGGGCAGCAGGGATCCGTTCACGACTGGCACGGACCCCTCTCCAGGAGCATGGAGGGCATGGGGCAGCGTGCGGAGGACCTGCGGGACACTGCCAGGGGCGACGCCGAGAGGCAGGCGAGCAGAGACCCTTTGCGGCTGGGAGGGTCGGACGTGGCCCTCATGAAGGAAGCTTCAACGCCACAGGCCCAGCCGGTGTCCACAACACAGTGGAAGAAGATAAAGTCGTCGGACGGCACGTCGGGGGCCTAAACGGGTACAGTGCTGACCGTGGTGGCGCTGTCGGTGAAGACGGTGTTTGCGGGCAAGCCATTCCGGAATGGCCATGGCGACGTTGCCGTCAACGTCCTGTCGCCTCGCGTCGACGTAGAGGATCTGTATGAAAGCCAACCTTGGGATGATCAGATGGAGGTCAGCGCAGGGGGTGTCGAAGAAGGTTTAAATTGCCTAGGACGACCTAAGCGACCCGACGATCGCTCGGTCTATAAAGAGGTGGATGAGCGTGGGGCGGGAGGTGTAGGTGCAGGCACAGATCAAACGCATTTGCGCCAGAAGAAAGTGGTACTAATGTGATGGTTTCTGCGTTGCCATTTGCCACTAATATTAGTGGCAATTAATTGTCGCCATCACGGTTGCCTTTATGCCATCTCTGTGATGTTGCAACTCAGAGTCAACTCTGATGCCTTCCTGACTCTGAGTTGCAACATCACAGAGATGGCATAAAGTTGGCATCGCAAAGAATGGCTTTTCTGCCAGCGGTGGCGGTCGCCCTGTAGTCCGTTGTCGTCCATCGTGGTTGAAGTTTGTGGCTGAAAGGCCATGGGTGCTGCCCTCCTGATCATAGGCCCGTAAATAGAGAAAAGGCCCAACCTCTGGGGACGTCCCCAGGGATGGCGGGGACGTCCCCGGGGACGCCCCCAAAAGAGCAGGGCAAGCGGGGCCCGTCCCCGACTTCCATCCCCAGCGCGCAAAGTGATACCGTTCCCAGCATCCCCAAACACCCACGTCCCCAGGCGTCCCCAGAATGCGTCACAGCCCGATGGCACAATGCCGTCCCCCGCGTCCCCATGGCCCCACGTCGCCGGGCGTCCCCACTGAAGCCAGGGGCCTCAAGGGCCCCCCCGGGGGGGCGGGGGAACGTGCGTCCCCGCGTCCCCGTGTCCCCACCGGGCCCGTGGGCACGTCCCCCCACCCCCTGGGTGGCCCTTGAGGCCCGCAACCCCGGTTGGGACGTGGGGACGCGGGGACGCACGTCCCCCCACCCCCCTGGGGGCCCTTGAGGCCCGCCACCCCGGTGGGGACGTGGGGACGCGGGGACGCAGGGACGCACGTCCCCCCGCCCCCCCCAGGGGGCCCTTGAGGCCCGCAACCCCGGTGGGGACGTGGGGACGCGGGGACGCGGGGACGCACGTCCCCCCGCCCCCCCTAGGGGGCCCTTGAGGCCCACAACCCCGGTGGGGACGTGGAGACGCGGGGACGCACGTCCCCCCGCCCCCCCTGGGGGGCCCTTGAGGCCCGCAACCTTGGTGGGGACGTGGGGACGCGGGGACGCTTCGCTGGTGGCCACCGAGCCACAAAATTCGGCGACGCCTGGCGACGTGGGGTTATGGGGATGCCGGGGACGTGAGGCCTCTGCCAGGCGGGGACGGATTTCGGGGACGCCTGGTGACGTCCAGTGGCGGGGACTCTGGGGACGGAAACCGTCCTCTAGGTGGCGACGTCCCCAACCCAGGTCGGTGACGTCCCCACACCCCGTCCCCGGGAAAATCCGGGGACGTCCCCAGAGATTGGGACTCTAGTGGAGAGCTTGGGCTGACGGCATTGGGGCAAGGGGCCGGCTTCACATCACGCGGGGCGATGCACTGTTTTGGAATTAATGGGGAAATGATATTAGTGAATAACCTTGTATGGGGCTGCGCCCTGTCGCTCAAACGCGGTTTCGTTCGGAATAGTGCTCGTTACTGGACACGCGGGCACCCATTTGCTTGCGCTTCACCTCCCATATCGTTCAGTTTACATTGCCGCCACAGCCCCATGAGACGTTTTGCTCCGGTGTAATCCGTCGTCGCACAAATCTGGCCTGCGGGGCCCACTCAGGGTTTCCCCGCCCCTCGCCCCTGCAAGCCCTTCATCAACGTTTTCGTTTGAGCAGGCAGCTGTTGGTCGCGCGTGGCTGTGGCCTTGGAGCTCGGGGCGCAAGGCCCCCTAGCAGTTCTGCTCACGCACACAGTTCTTGGAGGACTCCGGCCCAAATGAGGAACAGGACAGTGCTACCAAAAATTTATTCCGTCCATTGGATAGCAGATTCACAATAAGAAAACACCATGTTGCGATGCCAACTGCGATGCCTTTGACAGAAAGTGGCGCCATCACAGTTATTTGATGGCATAATTGTTGGTGCGGCGGTACCAATTAGTTTCAAATGGTATCGCAGCTGGCATCGCTGAAACATCGTCTTCTAATGATGTTTGTTGTAGCAATTGTATAGGACTCAAAATAAAATGAACAAATGTAGGGATTGCAGCAAAGTGGCATGGGAAGTAATGTGCTCTCGTTCAGGACCATATGGCCGAGCAGGATTATGGCCTTGGGCTACGGAGCCTGAGGGGCACAGCACTTCCAAAATTGTGGTTGGGGCTCCGGGGTGTGGCGTCAGTACTTTAAGCTTGTGCGGTTCAGGGTTCCAGGGGCTCTGGCTGGGTAATGATGGCACTGATACCAGCAGGTTTTCATGTGTATGAATAGGCAGAGGACGTCAGGGTATGCCTGTTGTAGGATCATGCAATTTGAAATTGAACTTGAATTCGAGTTTACACGGTAAAATTGTATTGAAAGGTAAAAAGTTATATTGTAATCGAGCATACATTGTACTCTCAGGCACAAGAAATGGTTAATGCAGTTGTGCTCATCGCTTTGGACCGCTCGAGTACCATGTTTGAAGTACTAACCTGAGATGCGGCTAGCCCAGAAGGATTGAACTGAATGGGGTGATGGGATTTATGCAAAACGCTCCTCAAGAGTCGCGGGTGCCTGGGTAACGTCACCAACTGGCACAATAACATTAGTTATATAATGATGAGTGCATTTCACAGTACCTTGGCATCAAGAGGCGGACTGGGGCGATGACTAAATTATGGTTGGTATAAGTCGAATCCGAAGGGCAAGAGGGACCGCGTATGGGTGCTGCTTGTTCTTGTCACAAATAACGGATCCTGCCTACAATATCATAAGACATACAGCGTTATTTGCCACATTCCGTGGTATGTGTAACGTATCTTGTTTCATATTTTATATTGTTGTATTCTAGCGAGACACGTAGGGGACTTTGTTTTGCACTTTGGGGCCATATTCAATGGCGACAAAGAAATTGGTGCACAAAATCTGCATGCGCCATCAGGCTGTGGGAATCTCAGGCTTCCTGGGACGCAAATGCCTACATTCTTTAGTGGATTAAATAGTCTTCAAGATTTCAGGATAATCTGTGCGCCAAGCGGCGCATCGATTGAAAATAGTTAACACTTACGTCTCCAAATTGGTTGCGGAGACTGTAGGTTTTGCGTTTTGTCATTTTTATGGTTTAGAAGAAGAAAAGCGCTGAACTAGATGTCGTGGAGAGTGTATATGACCTCACTAGAAATTTCATTGGCTCACTGGTCGCCCGCAATGACAGTAATGCCGTAACAGTCACATAAAGCGTTTTTTAAGCTCGAGCACAAGCGAATGCACTAGAACACTACTAGATTTGTACCATTGAAATTGAACTGCAAGAACAGCGTTAATACTTCCATACTGAAGCGTTTCTGCGCAGCTGCTCTCATCGCCTTTCTACCACTATTTGCTTAGGAGACACATTTAAAATGGCCGCGGAAAAGCGGCAATACGCAGGCACACATGCTTCATGTGAATGAAAGGGGTAAAGAGACACAAGCGGAAGTCGTAAATCAGAAATTACATGCCCCGGCAACATCTGCCGCATGTTCTTAAATTAGATTTGTCAAACTGGTAGCATCATGGTTCCCATATAAATCTCCAGCCCAAAGTAAATAAACTCGTCGTGGCCGTATTCACCTTCACCTAAGATGGCGAAAGACACGTATCCCATGAATCTAAGTCCGGAAGATTGCCGTAAAACATCCAAAATCATATGTCAATACAATTGTGGAAACGAAGCACATGGTGCCGTCAAACCAGAGTCATAAAAATGTACAATGAAAAGTACATGTGAGTTCTGAAAAATACATGTGAGTTCCACCAGACCACATTGCTGAATAGGCCGATGGTATGAATTTTGAGTTATTATTCGTGCAACTTAACTTAGTTGCTAAACCACATTAAGCTGAATGGGTAGATTCATCGAAATTGATGCAAGCCACAGCTCCCATCTCGATTCCATGTCGGTTTTGTCATCCTAGTACAGCGATCGCCTGCCCATGAGCTTGCGACGGCGATCATCCACGTCGTCGTCCTCATCGTTCCCGTCGTCTTCGTCATCCTCCTCATCTTCATCATCTTCTTCCATGAGCTTGCGGCGACGATCATCCACGTCGTCGTCTTCCTCGTCCTCGTCGTCTTCGTCATCCTCATCATCTTCATCATCTTCTCCCATGAGCTTGCGACGACGATCATCCACGTCGTCGTCCTCGTCGTCCTCGTCGTCCTCGTCGTCCTCGTCATTCTCGTCATCCTCATCATCTTCTCCCATGAGCTTGCGACGACGATCGTCCTCGTCGTCCTCGTCGTCCTCGTCGTCCTCGTCGTCCTCGTCGTCTTCGTCATCCTCATCATCTTCATCATCTTCTTCCATGAGCTTGCGGCGACGATCATCCACGTCGTCGTCCTCCTCGTCCTCGTCGTCTTCGTCATTCTCATCATCTTCATCATCTTCTTCCATGAGCTTACGGCGACGATCATCCACGTCGTCATCCTCGTCGTCCTCGTCCTCGTCGTCTTCGTCATCCTCATCATCTTCATCATCTTCTTCCATGAGCTTACGGCGACGATCATCCACGTCGTCATCCTCGTCGTCCTCGTCGTCTTCATCATCCTCATCATCTTCGTCATCTTCTTCCATGAGCTTGCGACGGCGATCGTCCATGTCGTCTTCCTCGTCTTCCTCGTCCTCGTCGTCGCCGTCGTCGTCTTCCAAGAGGTGACGGTACCTCAGGCTGGCGTGTGCTTCAGAGACATCTTCTGGCAGCTGGAGAGCGTCCTCGAGGGTGGCGCTCCCGACAGCACCATCTTTGGTGCTCACCAAAGAGCCTGCGCGACATGTCAGAGTCTTCAATAGCTACTGAACCTTGTATTCCAACGATGTAGGTGATGTTTGAGTGGGAGTGAGATTTGTGCCAAAATTCAATCAAATGTTGACCATTTAATGGCGCCAGCGCAGATTGTTTTGGCAAGGGCAGGAACGGCATGACTGGGCAGTTCTTGCCAATCCCATTCCACAAGGACAGGCAATAGTAGACTGAAGGAGAAGATGTTGATAGCGGTGAAATCGTGGGTGCGATCCATGATACTTGACGACTAGCAGCGACATAGAATCCCATGAAAGCATGATGGATACCACCACCATTCGGGCTGCTATATATTTCATTTGATGTTTCATGTACTTTATGTATACTTTCTTTATTCGACGCTTTATGCACATTGGCAATAACCGGTCGAAATTGGCTATGCTGCAAGCGCCATCTCACGAGAAAACAGTGAAAGTCCATCTTGGCCGGAAAGCCAACGTCGACTGGAAAGAGTAGTGTCAAGTTGCCGCCGAACGCAGGCCCATATGGGATGCATCTGACCAGACGAAGAGCGAGAACTGCCGGGCATGGCATCCAGCCGCTTGGACGCGTGTTGCAAGCGAGGGTGAAAATAGATTTTGCAGGTAGGAAGGTCAGCGTCTTTTCTGCCATAGAAAGATGTCTGCATTTGGCCATTTGTCCATTTGTCCAGGTACTGTCCATTTACTCCCCCGAGTGTGAACAGGCGTAGAGGGCAGGCGAACTGGACAGCTCACACGTAATTGGCTGTCACCCGTTTCAATGCTAATGGTTCACCGCACTTGTCGACAGGGCCCCATGTACCGCTGTGGGGTGTAGTAAGAGCACCCAAAACCAGACCATGTCGGAGCCGCGGGCCTCACACATCCGAGAGAATATATTACTCCCCGTTCTTGTTTGCTGAATTTCGATTCTTGTTCCGCTGACAAGGCCAGTCCCAGTGCGTGGATCAGTAGTTGGGGTGTAGGGTGTCCGAAAACAAGAACCGTAATTCAGCAAACAAGAACGGGGAGCAATTTTATGCCTACATCCGACGGAACAGAGCATCCTTCAATCCTGGTCAGCATGTGATTCGCCGGTCATCGCGAGATGCTGCCTTCCCCACGCGACCACGTGATGCCAAAACGTCAACGCCAATAGCTCAGGGCGACGAAGGTGCACCCGGCCACGCTAGCGATCGTCCGCGCCGGCCGGCTGGATAGAACGCCGCCTCCAAAACAAGCCGCGCGGTGTCGCGTGCTCAACGGGGGCAATCCAATTGCTTGGGAAGATTGACGGCGGGGGCTACCCCATGGCGACAACCGTGCCAGTGGCAGCTTCTGAATGCCAATCTGCCATCTGGCGCCTTCAAACGGTCGGGAGCACCGCCAGGATCCAAGCACAGAACAGTGTGAGACTTCTCGCAGAGGCAGCCCACACGCAATCCATGTTCCAAGCGCACGAGACGGCATCGACAAGTCGCCCAATGGCTACACGAGCGCTGACTGGGCGTCGCCGCGAGCTGTCAGCGGGCAGTTTCGCCTGGCTTTCAAACGACGCAACAGTCGAAAGGACAGAGCAATGGGAAAGGAGGTTTTCTAGGGCCAGTGTCCTTTTCTCCGCAGTGCAGGAATCTGGCCAGAACATGTGGTCCAGCCCACATGCTCGCACCGCAAGGGATCGATCCCGGCGCGCACACCTTGGCGTTCGCCCAGCCGGCCCCAAAGCCAGAAACTTGAAAGGCATCGGCCGCCGATCCACAGCTGCAGGAAAAGCGTGGGGTTCCCCTCCGTTGCGTGCGGACAACGCTACGCTCCTAATCGTGCAGCGACACCGAACACAGCGGTCATGGCCGCGAGCGCTTCCGGGCCACGGACAGAACGGACAGAACCACCCCAGCCGAAGAAGATTGCTCACCTCCTCTGGCGGCATCGGCGGCTGGGATCGAGGCCAAGACCGTCCCCGCGACGGCCACGAGCGCCAACAGCGCGAGGGTCTTGCATTCCATTCCGGCAGGGCTGTCGACTCAAGACGGCTGGAAAGCTTGCGGAGTGCCCAGAGGTGGTTACTCCGCTCGTTGGCTGCCACTGGACGCCTGGAACTGGAACGCCAGAAGCCCGCCGCGCTGCGGTTAGCGCAGGCGGGGCTTATATGGGCCGCGGGGGCCACCCGCTGATGCGCTTTGACTTGAAAGGGATCACGTCGCGGCCCTACAACCGAGTTCACACGCTCACCAACGACCCATCATGTCGCACCGGAATCACATCAGCGCGCCGACGCGGGGGAGCAGCTAACCCGTCCCGTCAACAGAGATTCTCGAGGGCTGGCGGATGGTAGAATATTCGAGGGGCGTTGACGGGAGGCTGTCAGGCGAGGTGGTCGGGAGCACCCCTTCGACCTCCCGGGTCACTTTCTGCTAACGGGCTCAATTGTGTTACCTGCAGCTCACTCACATCAGTCACACTCCAGCCCGTCACGGTGTATCAGATGCTCCAACACCCGTCCGGTTTGTGGCCCCAGGAGGAACCCACGCTGCCCTACAATCCGAACTGAAGCGGCCAGATAAACCCGCCTTCTCACCCCACAGACGCGCCCCTGTGGTCCATCTCCCTCACAGGCACTCTCATGTACGGTGACCCGGAGGAATACTGGACTGGCCCTGACGGCAGACTGTCGTGGGTAGTCGGCGCGGGGGGGTCACCCCTTTGGGCGCCTGGGTTGCCCCTTCCCGCCGAATGTCTCTGCTGTGCTGCAAGGGTGCTCGCGAGCGCCCTTGTTATTGGCGCGAACTGATCAGTGTACACCAGTCACACTCCAGCCATATGTCGTCTGAATACGACAGCTCCAGAGCCTTCCACAACCCGCTCGTATCGCGGCTCCAGGAATGGACCACGTGGCCCGTTGAATCTTCAAGTCGCTGAATTACTGGCAGGGTGCAGATTCGCGTGTCCTCATGAAATGATCAGACCATCTTGCAGGGGGTGCTTGTGCCAGATTCGGTGCTTCAACTGGACCGAATATTCTGGGCAGTGATGGGTCGCCACCGAATTCCACCGTCCGCCACTCTACAATGATTGAATATCCTCTGTGCCAGGTTTCCGCATGGAAGCAAGATAGGTCTTGAAAGGGTACGAGGTACACGCACAAAGCCACCTACCACGTACATCCTTGTACCTGAGCTTGTCCCCCTTTCCCGATCCATCGCGCATATACGCCCCGTTCTTTGGCTGGAGGGCCCCCTACCACCAGCCCTCACATATGAGGGTTGGTTGTAGGGCCCCACCAGTAGGTGTAAAACTGCCTGCCTTCGGCACACATGTCAAGCGGGCGAGTGGCAGACCCTTGCGCGCGGCCACCACTCATGCCTGCCCAACCTTCAAGGTTGGGATCCAAAATTGGAGTCGTTTTAACGCAATTTATCAACTGAGCGATGTGCGGCGATGCGCACAGTTTTGCGTAAAAATTACTCTCCTGGCAGTGAATCGTTCTGTGCTTGTGGCTACCGCGAATGAAGAGAAACGCAGCCACATCAACATCGCGCGGTACAGTAGGTGACGCAGCGATTCATGACTGACTTGAGAACCCATGCTCGAGTGCAGATCGATCTGATCGACATCGCCCTTTACATCCCGGCCCCAATGGAACTCGCATTTTATCGCCATCCGCAGCTGTACCATAATCACTTTACCATAATTGTGTGGTTGTAGCTTTCGGAGCAAGACTTCTGGCATAACTGTGAAGACCACGAACGTCCAGAATTGTGGCGCCGTGCCACTAACTGATTCAGGCATCAGGATGCGTACGGTCTTTCCATTGCAATGCTGGATTGGGACGTCAGTGTTGTCAGCTTTTGCACGTGGCGACACCAGATTGGACCCCTCGCTGAAGTTGATCAAATGCGCAATAGATGTCTGCACGAGAAATACTGCGAAACGAGATGCAAAAGTTTACACTGCGGGAAAAGGGGCCGCCCGTACTGTTTCCTAGCGGCTTGGACGCGCCCAAGCGCGTCATTGGCACTGTAGAATAGTTTTCCGGTATTTCGGTAACTGCGTTTCATTGAAGGAGTTCCTTAGTTCGGAAATTAGTGAGGCTGGGTCTGTGGACATTCTGTTAAGTCTCCGTTGTGGCGCTATAGACAATTTTGTCGCCAATGAGGATGTCTAAATATAACAAGCTGATAAACCTGTTTGATGCATCTTGGCATGCGACGAGGGTGCATTGCCGAACACTTTCGAGGATCCTCAGAACAATCCAGAAGTTGCTGTATTCTTCACCTGGCTGCATCGACCCAGCATGGGAGGGTTCGATTTGAGTCATTGGGGCGGACAGGAGGTATCAATTTTTGCATTCTGGTATTTCTCCGCTGTACTTCGCATATCCGGTAACCAGGTTGCCCCATGCACGTTCCTCTCACGTAAGAAGCGGAACTGCATTGGAAAAGGAGTATCCCTGCCTTCGATGACGACGAGGCGCTGTTTGCCATCCTACATTGCCAGTGCTGCAGCAACACATTGACTGCAATGCACAGGTTATGCACAGGTACTATTAACAGTGGCCGATCGCCTATTTCGTGACGTATGTTCGTATACTTTTAATATTGGAACATTTTTGGTGAAGATGGATGCGTCCAGGTATTGTTAAGTCTGAGGAACTTCCCTAAATGATTTATCCTCGCGATGACACCAGGCGGTTGGCATCCAACAGCAATGCAACATCGTCCAATGACTGTGCCCAGCAGTGGGGACTTCCACCTGCATAAAAATTTCAACCTAAAGTTTGGGTTGCTTCAGGGGTGGGTGGGCCACGAATATTTTCGCTCAAACGGGAAATCGTCAAGTTTTTGTTTAAATGGGAAAATTGGCCGACCGTCCGCGTCCATCTCGCACATCAGGCCAGACTTGTAATTCAAGTTTACGACTCCATTTTAGCTTCTACGTTTTCACGTGCAAACGGAGAAACGGTCATTTTCGCGGCCATATGACGGCTTGTCGGCACGCTCAGATTACATGATAATGTCCCAAGCAATGAGGGGTTCTCAAAGTCCTGGAGTACAGGCAACACAGCGTCCACCTCGCCCTTTGCAAGGGCAACGACGTCGTCGAGCAGAAGATCGTTTTGATCTGATTTCCCTGCATCTAGCTGCCACTTCCTGGACTTCCTGAGTCATTACTGTCTTCAAGTACATAGGACCCATCTTTATGCCCATTTATGCGTCAAAACGTGAAAACCACTTTTACGAGTAGATAACTGTAAATAGAAAGCTGTCTACGCCGTAAATATCAACCCTGAATCAGGCGAAGACAAAAGGGACACCGCTGCGGAGGACCGGCTGGTCCGAAATCGTCCTGGGGCCCGGTGGCCGCGCCACGTGCCACCTGTGGCATGCGATGCTGCGACGGTAGTGCCGTCACCGAATCCACTGCGATGCGCTTTTGCCAAGGCGCGCGACACCGCGGCCTGAACTGCATGCAACACATTTCCGTCACGTAGGCATGACGAGACACCTCCCTGCCACCGACGCGACAAACTTCGACCCGGCGAGCCGCAGAACTTCCGTCGAAGCGCCCCCCTTCCCCATTTTTCCCCGCCCCCCCTCCACCTCACGCCCACGGACTCTCCCCTCCTCCCCTCCCACCCACACTTCTCAGTCCTCGCCGTGGCCAACCGGCCCCCTCTGTTGGGCGTTCGGCACCCCTTGGATCGATTCAGGTGCACAGCACGGCGAGGCGAACGCCATTCTGGGCGGGCTGCCCCCCAGCCAGGCCCGCGGGCCCGCGCGGTGGGGAGGCCGTCCGGGAGCGGCACGGCGCATGGCATCATCCCCAGTTGGGAATGGCGGCGAGGGAGCGGGGCTGGGGATGCACGCGCAGCCTGTCGCTGCCGTGCTGGGAGGCCGGCGGCGGCGACGGGGGAAGCGAAGGGAGGACGGGGTCGCGGGGTGCCGCGTCGCTGCCAGGTGAGGGCGAACCCTGGAGCTGTGGGAACAGAAGAAGTTACAGGGCGCCATCGGACGCCCACAAGGTGGCATTGGTGCTCATCACGGGCGATGGCGAGGGAACCGGTGGCCGGAGATTGTTTACTGCCAGGGTTCCCACCCGTCCCGTTCCCACGCAGTAGTGTCGTCGGCGAGGGCGCGGGAGTGGCTCCGGCGCTGTGTGAAGCGAACAAGGCTTCGGGCACAATCGAAGTCGGTGTTGGTCATCGCTGGCGATAGCGCAGGAACCGGTAGCCTGGTTCCTTCCCAGGAAGCCCAAACCCTCTTCTCCATGGCCAATTCGGGAAGCCAAGAGGTGTTCGGGCGCAGTGGGACACCCGCAGGCTGGCACTGTCATTGCTGACGGCCGGCACGCGTCCGACCGCGAATCATGCTGCGACATGACCAGCATGCTGCTCACCGCAGGTGATGGCTGGGGAGCCGGTGAGCAGGGTGTGTTCCATGGGTCCTTGCCGGTTGGTGCGCTAATTCCACGGACAGTCACGGTTGGATGCGCGCAAGTGTCTTTCGCGTCCGTGCCCACTCCCCAAGAGGTGCTCTGATCGGTTGTGGAGGACCCGACGCCCGTCGCGCCGTCGCTGAGGCGCTTTGGCGGGAAGCCTCTGGGGCGGTGGGCGGGGAGGTTGGCAAGGAACCACGGCGGAACGTGGTGACAGCAGGATGTGGGCTGGTGGACCAAACACGCGATATGCGTCAGGGGCAGGCGGGGCGCACCGTGACAGACCCCGTTGCGACCGGAGGTCTTATACAATATGCACGTAACCCGAACCAGAGAGGAAATGCGTTTCAGCAAATCCACGTCGGAATCTTTGCATAATAATCGACCCCTATGACACGGGGGGTACGCGAGGCGTGGGGCTGCCTCCCGGCTTTGGAGGGGGGGGCGCTGCTGGAGGGTGGCCGGCGAGAAGGGCGCGGCTGTTGCTGTCGAGGCTTTGATGGGCGGTGCCCGCTTGCGCCCTGGCCGACATTCCCGCGCCGATCCCGCGTGTTTGCGGCGCTCCCCAGAGCGTTGGTTTATGGGGCCGACGGCGATGGTGGAATCCCGGACAGGGCCTCGCCGAACCGCGCGCCGGCTCCCGAGGTGTGCAGTTGCGCGTTTCGAAAGCGATAGGAGCGGCGACGACGACGCGGAGTGCGATCGATCTTGTTCGGGCTTTTGGGGCGGATGGTGGAATGGGCGGCGATCCCGGGATGCATGCGATGGCCGTGCCAGGGAGGGGAGGCCTGAGAATTGGGGCACATTGCCTTGCATCGATGTCCGCCAGGCTCCAGCAATGGCTGAGGATTAGACTGGTTGCGAGAGGAAATGCGAACCGAGACGTTGCACGGAAAAGGCGTATGGATCAACCAACGGCTGCAACAGCGATACTCAACGGTCGAGGTTGCAGCCCAATGCGTGGGCTATAGCCGGGCCACGGAGCGGTTCCGTGTCCCTGAAGCATTTTTTGCCGGCACGTCGATGTCGGCACGCGGGGCAGGCACCACCCCCACGAGGCCATGCGTCGAGGCCCCCGGGCCCAGCAGTGAGTCGATGGCGTTACCATTGCTGAGATCGGAGGTGTGGCTAGCCACCGGACCGACGAGCGTACCTGAGCGCGAGCACGGGGTGGGCTGTAGATTTCCGCCATCGCGACCACAGCGCCCAGATTGTGACAATCACAGGCCGGGATCGTCGCATGCGATGCGGGGCCCTCGCGTCGATTGAGGCCAAGGCGGCCGCAGCGGTGGCGTGCCATGCAAACGCGCACCAGTAGAAAACAGCCTGTTTGCGATGCCAGCTGCGATGCCATTTTGACACAAATTGATGCCATCACATCCCTTTTTATGCCATTGCACTGACCGTGACGGCATCAATTTGTGTCAAAATGGCATCGCAGCTGGCATCGCAAACAGGATGTTTTCTACCAGTGGCGCAGGTAGAAACGGGATGCCCGCAGAAAGGCTTCCTCGGGTCGCATGGCTGGTGAGAGCTCTCGCGACGCTGCTGCGCAGCCCTGGAAGCAGCGACGTTGGCAAACGACACAGCCAAGGACGTGCTGAGCTAATTGGCGTGGAATTAGGAACATCGACGGAGCAACCCAGCCATTTGGGCTTTAGTGCGTAACAAGCTAGGAACGAAAAAGAGCACAACGTCGGGCCGAAGGCCCGACATCTGGACTGGTCGTGTATATTCAAACGGTCGCATCGACGCAATACGCAGTACCGGTACTTACAAAATCTGAAATCTGAAAAAAATGAGGATCGAAAGCGTAACGATGAAATTGTTTAATGCGAACGGGTTGAATATACTATGGTACGGCCAGGACGTGCCCCAAACGCAGTTGCCTCCAGATAGAGAGATCGGCAACGCAGGTGCATTGGCGCACCGAGTACATGCGGATATTCCACAATCTCCTCCTTTCTCAACACCTCTCCTGAACCGTGCCCATTCTCCGAAATTGCTGCGCCAGCGATGTACAATATTGTACATTAATGCGCTACAGAAGGACCAAATTGTGGAGCCCGGCTGTGCTCCCTTTGCTTCTCCGCTAGCCGCCAGGGACCTGCGCTGAGAAAAAGCACAAGTATGTTGTCCTCCGGTCGTTTTCGCAACGCCACTTGCGAGGAGAATATGATTTAATGCACAATTTTCGATCGTAAATCGCAAATTGCTTATACCATAACCTTCTGGAGTGCAGATGTAAGCACATGAAACGTGTGCTTTCGCCTGTAGTGCAGCAGAGAAGTCAACCTGCGCTTGCAAACTCATTCCCTGTTTCTTCCCTCCATATTCTAGTTTCGGGTGAACCGGAGGCCTCTTGATGGACAGCCGACTCGCATAAGGCATCTCGTAGATGCCTCGTGCAACGAGCAAAGGGCGTTTACACTTGTTGGTGCGCACTTGAGGCACCAACGGCATTTGTGGGCTGGGTGTCCTAGAAATTTATCCAGTTTGCTTGCCCTCAGTACATCAGGTAAGACCACTACAATGCTTGGCGCTTTAATAGCGGTTACCTCACATCAACAAATCAAGCAGCCTTTCCAAAAATTGCGTGAAAGCTTTACACTTTTAGGATGTCAGTAGCGTATTGATTGGCCAATGGTGTTTGGCATAACGCTTGCAATATGAATATTAACCAGGAAATTTGCTCAAGAGTACGGTGGTTGGTGTTTTTCGGCTGTTAGCTTCAAGAACCAATTGCTCACATTGGCTCCAGCAATCAATGGCCTGGCGTACCTTGTGTGAATGCATTTTGTATTTGCTGGAAGATCGCCCGCCAATTCAATGCTGTTGAAGGTAAGTCCGATGAACGGACATTTCTTTGTACGTTGTCCCAAAGTAGTGCCTTCCCGGTAGAGCATGCTTTTGAACAAATTATACCCAATGACTCAATGAATGTGCAACCGCTGCAGCTCTCACAAAATTGCTAATTGACTTCTGAACGCACTGTGCCAGTTCCCTTGGACCGCTGGCGCACCACCCCAGCAGCCGCGGATTTCGTATTCAGTCGGGAGAGGCCCGAGGGCGCAAAACACGGGGCCAGGGTGCAGCAGCAGAGCGGTCCGTTTGCGTCAGCCGGCCTCGACGCGATTCGCATTGAGGTGTCTCCGTTGATGGGAAGGAGAAGCAGATCGGGCAGGCTAAGGAACGAGGACCACGACAGAACAGGTTGATGTTGTGCAAGTCCCTTTTCATGAAACTACTTTTGTGATGAGTCTTTCATAATAAGCGCTGGTAGAAAGCAAGCCAAAATATACGGTTTCTAAATCGTGTACCGTATAGCAACATTGAAAATCGTGTAAGAATCGTGTTACATGGTGTACTTATCGTATAAAATGGGACTAAACTGCGTAGTAACGATTGAGTGAGTTTACATGATTTCTACACGTTTTGGCACGGTTTACACGATTTTTGCCTAGTTCAAAACCGTGCACTTTGGTCGATTTTTTATTTGCGATACGAAAAATTCGCTGGTGGCATTCAACCTTTACCAGGGCGATGCAAAACCTGCCGATAAATAAAGAAGGCGTTCTCTTTATATTGATTATATCAGTTGGTTTTAAACCAACACTAAATTAGTGTTGAGTTAATGTTTCACGCAGCTTGCGTTGTTAAGATCACCGCATGAGATCTCATGTTCTCAGTACCCAAAGAGACAGGTGATTGGGAGCTTCTCCCCGGTTTTATTGGCACAAGGGTTTGCGCATACCACTAGACACAAACTTGTGAACATGCAGCGTAACGAAACATGCGCGCGATGACGTCAAGCGAAACTCCGGAACAAACGATCTGGATAGAATTTATTACTTCGTTTCCTCAATCCCTTCTAAATGGACTGCCGCAAGACGAACCTTGCGCCTTTTAGGCGATGATTGATGTATACACACGTGTATACACCCAAGTATGTTTTCGCGTATTGAATCCGTTCATTCTATCCGCTCGTCATCTGTCTTGTCATCAGGTGCGCATCCTCCAGTGAATACACGAACCATATCCAAGTCACTGCTCTTGCTTTCCTGGCGGATGCAATCGACATGATTGCGCTCAGGATATAAGATTGACAACATGATGGTGAAAATGTTCAGTGTTTGGCAGGGGAGTGTGGCTGGATGCTTCGAATTCTCACATCCTTCATGGCCACGGGCGGCCTGGCGCTGCGCTGCAAGCGGCTCCTCGTAGCCTGCGCCCACTGGCTGGCGATGGGATTGCTGTTGAGCCTGTCCATTGTCAACTGCTTCCACGGGGCCTATTGCATCTCTGGGCCGCCTGTCTGGAACATTCCGATCATCGTGGCGTGCGGCCTGGTGACTCACTGGAGTCGCATGGCGATCCTGGAGCAGGGGATCGACTCCCCTCTCTCCCTGTGGCACTTCGAAACTGTCTACATGGTGAGAAAGTGATGGTCTGTTTATGCATTCATTGAAATCGCTATGACGGCGCACTTGGCTTCCAAATAGAGTCGCGGCTGGCAATGTCAGAACAATGTTTCGGCAGGGGCTATCGGCGTCCTCTCATTTTGTAAATGGTTTGGGCGAGAGTCCAGGGGGTAGTTGAGCCCCTCTCCATAACTGAAATGACCGAAAAGCGAGCAGAAAGAAATGCCGCCATCATCTCAACTTGTATAAAAAGATCTGCCGCCCCATATTTGCAACATGTATCAACAGAAGGTTTGAAACGCTTGCGAGCTCCTAAAATGGCGCCCTTTATCAGAAACTTCCCAGGATTGGGCTGTTCTCGTGGGGACCCCCAATGCCCCTTTTGCTCGAGCTTCGGACCATTTTCGCCTCCGCCGACGCCACAGCACGTTCCCCATAGCCTTTCATCTACGTCGGCGTTATGCTCTGGAGCATTCCCACACCCATTACACAAGGAGAATTACAGCTTGGCGATGCCAACATGATGCCATTTCGGCACCATAAAATGCCATCACAATGATATCGCCAGCAAATTATACTGGCAACATCCCCGAAATGGCGTTGTCCTGTAGTGTGATTGCACAAACAACGATGCTTTCAGAATGGCTAACATTTTTGCCCGTTGTATTTCTCAGTTGTACAGGACCCGAGACAGCCAAACGGCCATTACCGCCTGGCAATACCTCCTGGGCGCCGCGGGAGGATATTTGGTGTCCCTCTGCAATGCCGGATACTGCAACCGACGGTGGAGGGACGCCGCTGACACGTGGACTTTCGTGTTCGGCTTCCTGTACGTGCAGTCCCACGCCTCCAGGGGGCTGATAAAAATGTACAAGATCGGGGCGCCAAAGGTGGGGAGACCACCGGCACGCTGAAGCAAACGAAAATGTGTTCTTGAAAATCAGGGAAATTGTGGATTGTGGATTGCACCGATGCAGCACATTGGGTTCCCGCTGGATAGACTGTTGATGCAGCTTGCGTTTTTCAGGAAGGGAGCTGACGGCCACCACCTTGCTCCGATCTGTAAAGATTTAGCTTCTGTCATTATTTTGTCGGTTTTGTCGGTTATTGCTTATATTTTTAACGAGTTAATGGAAACATTCGGTGGAAAAGAGGTGCTAGAAGTAGTTGGGGCATGAAACGACAACGTGCTGTGAGTTAAAGGGCCAAAATTGACGTTTTCAACAAGTAACTGTACTGTAGTTTGCAGAGCATCGAAGATGGCGCGAACTTAACCGTCTAGAAGCCTCCATATCTGGAATCCCAGATCTGAAATGAATAGAATAGTCAACATCTTTGAATAGTGTTTCCGGTTCTATTCATACCAAATATGACGTAAAACTACACAACATCCCATTTCGCGTTTTCGAAACCAATGGAATCATATGTTTTCCTAACATTCTGCATACAAACGAGTGCTAAAAATGAGGTAATAAATAAATGGTACTGAATATTTTGCCCAATGTTGTCCAGCGAAATACATATCGTGCTTCTTGAAGCATTCATTACAAAATGTGCACAGGAAAAGGGATGTTCGGCATCACTGAGGATTAGCTTGACGTCAGCAATTGTCGTTGGATGCATTTATTTGATATTGGTCCGTGGAAAAGCATGCCACGTGGCATCGTGCGATTTTCCGAAAATGCCATCCCGTAAGAAATTTCTTGCATTTGTGTTTCTTGCAGTTATGCCCGAAATTTAAAGTGCATAAAAGATACAGAACAACGTCGTATTTACCATACTGCTGGATGGATGGATGCGTGGGAGTCCACATGATTGATACCAAACGATTGTTTCAACGGTAGATTGATCGATCGAGTGAAGATTGATTGATTGATCGATCGATTGATTGATTGATTGATTGATTGATTGATTGATTGATTGATTGATTGATCGATCGATTGATCGATTGACCGACTGATTGACTGATTGATTGATTGATCGATTGATTGATTGATTGATTGATTGATCGATTGATTGATTGATTGATTGATTGACTGATCGATCGATCGATCGATTTATCGATTTATCGACTGATTGACTGATTAATTGATTGATTGATCGATTGATTGATTGATTGATTGATCGATTGATTGATTGATTGATTGATTGGTTGATCGATCGATTGATCGATTGATCGACTGATTTATTTGATCGATTGATCGACTGATTGTTTGATTGATTGATTGATCGATCGATCGATCGATCGATCGATCGATTGATTGATTGATTGACTGATTGATTGATTGATTGATCGATTGGTTGATTGATTGAGTGAGTATTTGACTTACTGATTTATTTCTGTTCAATCACTCATTAATTGGATGGTTGACCGATTGAAAACAGGTGCTGCTGCGGGCTTACGAGCAGCTCCTGCGCGCGTACTGCCTGGCGCACCCGGAGCGCGGTCAGGACGCTGTGGACGCTGTCAATCAGCATGTGGCCGGAAACTGGGAGGTCGTCATGGAAAGCGACGGGCACATGGTGGGATCGCAGGTGAGTGTACTTGGATCCAGTGGACATGTTTTAATTACTTTCAATTGTATGAAAAAGGACAATGGCCACAAAAAAAAATTCGTTACGACCAGAGCGGCAAGCCAACTCAGCGCCGTATGCGATGAATGACATGTGCCGCAAATGGGCTGCAGGGCCACGCTAATGAAAGTGGCCACCACCTTGTGAAGCTTGTCAGCTCCGCAAACACTCAATGATATGCGCATCCGCGTAGCAACGCATGTTGTTCGTCAAACGGCAACACTGGACTGGTTCACCACAGAGGATCGCGAATCCTTCCTGACATCAATGTTTCGTTTTGTGCACCCATTTGCTGGTAAAAATTCGACCATTTTATACGGTGTATAATCGTGTGAAGCCGTGTTAAAATCGTGGCAAAATCGGGTACTTCGGAGCACGATTTGACACGATTGCTAAAATCGTGTAGTTTTCCGCCCTGTGTAATACACAGAAGTGGCCCACCTTACCACTATGGACAACGCAATAAATAACACTGTTTTACACGATTTGAACCGTGTACCAGCGGTAGCCTTCTATTTTGTGATCAATGCACAATTGCTACACGATGTTTTCACAGTTTTTACACCACTTTCACATGCATAACGTATAACATAATATAAGCGACTTTCAGGATCAAGTACTTTGGACGATGTTTGACCACTGACTCTGGAAATTAACCCCTGTTCCATTCTCCTGTTCCAGAAAACATTATTAGAAAGCGCGAACACACGAGGCAGTGCGCAGCGGCTCATGAACTCATCAGCGCAGTGGCGCGCATTCTGCTCGCAGGTGCAGTGGAGTCTCGTAGACGCGGGCGGCGAAAGGGCGCTGCTGCGGCGCCAATTTGTGTCGAACGTTGGCGCCCGACGGCACAACATAGCAAGGTGCATCCTGAGGCCATTCTACCTCATCTACCTCAACAAGCTGTGGCCCATCCTGAGCACCGCCAGCATGGCCAAACCCTACAACCTGCGCCTGTCGAGTTTCCCCACCGCTGCCGCATCTCGCTCCGGGCACGGGGGCGCCAGGTGAGAGGCGCGCGGCGGCCGCTGAGTTAATTCCAGAATTGAACCGAAATGCTCTATTTCAGACCATTCACGATATTTTCGGGCGCTCTTGAAATGCCGCAAGCTTTGCAGAAGTAATACGCACACCAGCGCATTGGACAACGGGAAATATATTCCCCCCAAGTCTCTAACGTCACTAATTTTATACAGGATTGAAAATTTTCTCATGTCACACGGTTCTGACTGCGTCCAAATTGTGTCAGCATGGAGCCAAGTCGTCCATTGAATGTGTGGACCACATTAAACGATATCGTACTGTGTTATGTTGACCCGAATTTCCAGCTCCCTTTCGCACAATATTGGTGGCGACATTGAGCGTTACGCAATTGCTTCGAATCCATGTACATGTACATGGCTTCGCCTACAGCGCATGTGCTGCAGCACTGCAAGCCCTGCTTCAGCGCCTTCCAGGGAGGCATATACTGCATGAACGCGTTGAAACACCAAACGAAATGGTTTAAAGGAGGCAATGAAATGTGGCAATCACAACCGTGTCCTCTCTTGTCTGTCTTGGCCAGCGGCTCGCAGCGGACAGCCGCCTCGTGGCGCAGGGCGCTGCCGGAGCCCCTGGCGCTGCTGCTGATGGTCAGGGCGCCCAGCGACGCCATGGAGGCGCTGGAGGGCGCCATGAGGGGCACCGCGCCGCTGATGCCGCTGCTGGTCAGGCGCTGCCTGCCCAAGGTACCCGGAGCGATGTCCCTGGCACGGGAGCACGCCTCCTGCGAATTCGACGAGCCACAGGTCGGACAGCCACCCCATGGGGCGAGGGATCCTCATGGATACCTGGATACATGAGGATTGTAATGGATATGGGAGTACATGAGAGTTTGGAAGCGGGCGTTGGGATCCATGAGGACTTGTCGCGGACGTCGGGGTCCATGAAGCTTTGGCACGGATGCGGGGATGCATGCGGACTTGGAAGCGGAGATGCGCGGAGGTGGACGAGGTGGGATCGGTGGAGGACGCCGCAGGGGGTTGTTGCTGAGAGCGTTGTCGACCGTGCGACTGTGCATAGAAGTCAGGGCACTCCTGGGGTGATGTAGGCAGAATTTGCGCCGTCTGTGTCATATCTGCTGGCCAACCGTCACCACATTGAGACGCTCTGACGACGTGAAGGTACCGAGTTAGCATCGCGTGGCTTGGGAGATTGAGCGTTTGTTGTCTCTTTTGGGATGAATTTGTTTTCCTTCCATTTGTTTTTCCGACGACGAACGCATCGGCGAGTAGTCGTGGAGTCGTGGCGCCAATTTTGAACGAATGACACCAAGATAGTTATTCTTTGGACGCCTATAGAATGCTCATCAACCTGTGGAGACGGAGGCACACGGAATGCCGACACCGAAACGAGAAGAGGCTGCACGGCAGCACTCGCTTCGCACCTGGCTCTCACGTGGCCAGTGGCAGCATTCACTTTACTGAAATGAGCAATGGCGCTGCAGACATACGGCTGGGATGACGACATGGGCGCTGGAACAATAATAGCAGTGTTTGCAGCTTGAACAGGATTGGGGCTCAACCAATTCAGGATATTATGTGCCGTGTGCAGCTATTAGCTTAGGGATCCGAATGCGGGAATCACCACAATAGACGGCATGTACTATCACACGGGTGCTGGGTGCTCCTCCTCGTAGGCGTTTTGTTGATGCATGTGGATCATATTGATGCATATTAAGGAAGTACGGACGGATTGTTGCAATCGGATTCAAGGATCGCAGATGCTGTGTGCCCCAGGGCACAGCGTTGCCCCGTGGTAATCCGGGGAAGTGCCATCTGGACGCCATCTGGGGATCACCGATCAGACGCCGGTGCACATTGGGATGGTCGGGTGGTGGTTTTGAGAGACAGCGATGGCTTGACGGCTGAAAATAAAGGAAGGAACAATGTGGACTTGTTGCTTGCTGGAGCGGCTGCAGAAGCTTAGAATTCTTATTGGCTGACGTGGGGCGCCAATCGCTGGGTTGGGGTGGCAGAATAACTGTGCCCCAACCAGAGTGTGGTTGTCCACGTGTGTAAAGTATCGGCGATTTGAAGTCAGCAGATGCTTCGGAGGGGAAACAAGGGCCTTGAACGAGCGCCGCAGTGGGAAACCACTGACAGCCCCAAGGCACTCAGCACCCATATTCGGACTGGTTTCTTGCCCTTTTTTGCCTTTCTGCTTCAAAGTGTTTATCTTTTTCTCTTGCCGTGCAGCGGTCGCTTGCGCAGCCCATCCCATGCCATCCGAAGAAGTGTATGACGTATTAGTAGAGACCCATCGCCCTGCGTTTATCATATAATGCTGACCTGAGGTTCACTTGAAAATCCGCCAGTGGAAGGGTTGTTATTACGAAGCGCCACAAGAAGGCCTTACTCATGTGACGAGATTGGTAATTCACCGTCCAGGACGGCAATAAAACAAATTTTAGTGTTGATACTCCATGGAGCATGACTAGCAAGAACAGAGGCTACCTCTCATCGCAAGCCCTCCGCTTCTGTGGACAGGCCAACTGCTGTCGTCTTCACGCCAGCAGTTGACAAGACCTTGGAAAACAACGCCGCTCGCGCGAGTTGAAGGCCCGCCATTGCGTTGTTCTTCACTAGTTCGTGTATCAGAAGGGCCGGGTGCTGATGTGACTCTGAGTAAAGTCAGTCGCAATCCGTACGCCTTGGCCAGTGACCCCTTAGTCACGGGTTCGAATCCCGTGACGGATTCCTCGCAATTGCCGCCGATATTGCAAGTGCCCAACCATATTGCCCGAAACACCCTTCTTGCTTAAAATGGCTTGAACGTATTGAACTACACAGCTTGCAGCAGCTTGGCACCCTCACCGCATCCTCACCTTCCTTTGCAAGCCGCGCGCCAGCGCGGCTCTGCAAATCGCATCCCTGCCAGAGACATTCCTCGCCCCTTCTAACAAAACCACACGACAGCGCACTAGGGTAGGCACAATCCACCCACCACACACTCGGAGTGCAGTGCACTCCAGGCGATGCAAGAAAACCCCCAGACACCTTGCCAGATCTGTACCATTCTG
>CAJHUC010000349.1:0-14623 GCA_905146915.1 Ostreobium quekettii | reverse complement strand
CAAGCGTGGGCATCCAGTGAGACGTTGCGGGGCTGAGATTGTGCGTCTCGAACGCCTTCCGAGACGACAAGACTTTACTAATGTCGGCCAAGTTTTCCATCAAAGGTAATCAACTGGAACTGACCCAAGAGATGTGGTGATGCGTGCTACAACAATCTAGGGCAACTGCAAGGGAACCTATGCAATTGATGACTATGCTACCAACTTTCAAGCAAGATGGCGGTCAATCTGTGTGATTAACGTCGTTGCGCGACTGGACATTTGTGAAAGCTGCTTCGAGCCTATGCTGAATACATTGGCAAATCGGAGATTTGAAGCCCTGCTCGAATTGACTGAGGAATTCTCAAGATGCTGGCTGGGAATAGTTTTGATTTCTCATTGGCTGTCGTGCGCCAAAACGTCAAGTCTGACGTGAGTTTTTTGGCTGATAGATGCGCGATTCGTTCACAACAGGCTAGGGCGAGTTGTGATGTCATTCCTTTCCAATTCTTCTGCCTTAGGCAGATGTATTTTACGCGGTATGTGGTTCTGTAGTGCTTAGTCGCCCAATAGGGATGCGACTTGACACGCATGCAAACATCAGGAATCTGGTTATGAACTTGGTCATGAAAGTTATGGACTTTTGTTGCTGATGCGCTGGGAGACTGCATCAGCCTCTTAATTCGATCAAGAAATATGACTGGGCTGATTTACGGCGTGGCTGTGACGCCACAGCGTTGTTTGTGAGTAGTACATTGTAGTGCGGTAAAAAGGGCAGGCGGAGCCATAGGTGTGAACGAATACTCCTGCGAATCTTTCAGGTCGTGGGACAGATTCGATTGCGATGCTGCGCATATGCTGGAAGGGTGACGAAGGGGAGAAGTGATGTCCACCTGAGCGTTGCAAGGGGGGTTTGTGAGGATTAGAAGAGCATGTTGTGAGGTTTGTGGAAGTACGCTCAGATGTGATACGAATAGTAGAGTATGAGGCGCAAGGAGAGTGAGAATGATGCGAACTGCCATGTTTGGACGTTACCTGATAGAAATTGTATAAGGTTGGGTTGTACAGCCCATTCTGACGTGGCCAAGGTATTTGGGAAGTGGCTGCCATGCTGTGTGCGTGCCGCAGGCCGTATGCTGCTGTGCCAAAGTGTCCGAGGGGCTGAACGGGACGGACCATAGTCCATGAAGTTGTAAGCACTCAGTTGACAGTCTGTACGTGTGCGACCCGTGCACACAGGCCGTGGCTCGCAACCTGACCAAATCGGCTTCACCGCCAAGAGTTTGAGGTCTCCTGCGCTCGAATTTAAGTACAGCGCGCCCATTGCAGTCTCGCCGTTCGTGTGCATGGGTTTCCAAGCGATTCTGGGAGAATCGAAGCGGCCTTCTGCGCGTTTCTCACTCAAGGCCCGGACTTCTGCGTGAGCCGGGACGTCCAAGGCCCGGAGGCCTGTTTGAAGCTTTCCGTGGCGGAATCGCTGGTGACGTGTTCGCAGGGGAGCTGTACTTCCCCAGATTCCTCTCCTTCGGCGCAAATCCTATCGAGCCAGAAGGCAGGAGAGGCGAAGGCTTGGCGTTTTGTGGATTTTCGCCTGGGTGGCTGCCATGTCGGACGGCCACCTCTCGCAATACACCTCTGTCTGGATGCGCAAGTTATGCATCAGGACAGGCCCTGTCATCCAATTCAGCTGAACCCATTCGTCATCCATCAAACTCGCCAATTGAATGCATTGTGTGCTTCAGGCATTAGGGCAAATGATGGAATGGATCAAACTGCATTTCGTGACACACATGCGTTCAACGTGTTCCCCATTTGTGGTCACTGTTCGGCTATGATCATGACCAATGAGCACGCGCCAACAATCATGACCTTTCCCATTCACTTCCCCCTCGGCTGATTCGCTCTCCGGCTACGGCTATGCTGGCGCCCCTTGCGGCGCCTCCTATTGCCCATAGCACACATCTCGACCCAATGATCATTGACGAAGTTTTTGCCCTTGTAGGAAAACTGTTAAGCCCGGCCAACATGTCGCGATTCCCAGCTGGCGTCCGGCTCCTTGGCATGCTCCGCTGCGCTCTCGTCTAGCAGCTCCACCAAAGCCCTCTTGACCATCGAATCGACAATCACTGCTGAGAACTGACACCAAATACAGGGTTAAGATGACCCGATATGGTCTGTTGCGACGCGATTGAACACAAGCATAGTGTGAATGGACACTATGTTGCCAGTGAATCCATCCTCCTGAATGAATTTACCATTGACGCAAATCCTGCAATCTCTGCCCAGGTCTTGTTTCCTTACACGATGTAGGCTACACCTCGAAGATATCCCAATGGAGGCCTTCGGCACTGAACAACAAGGCCATGGGTGGGCCCTTTCCCTTCAGAAAGTGGAAAGTGGGCATCCCGAGCTGGGCAGGCAGCACCAGGAAAAGAAGACCAGATGACGAGGTCCTGGCACGGTCTGCTCAAATTTTAAATGTGTCCATAAAGCAAATGTGTTCCCAAAACCACATGGTTAGTACACACATTGACACAGTTTTAACCGTGCACCCTCGGAAACTGTGTAGACTACGCGGTCTCAGAGGGTACACATTTGAAACTGTGCCCATATATGTACTAATCGCGTGGTTTGGAAACGACATTTGCTGAAAGCACATAGTTGGATTTTGAGAAGACCGTGTCAGGACCACGTCATCTGGCCTGTTGTTTACTGTGCAACATGTGTGGCACGTTCCTCTCAGATTGGCCCTCAGCTTGGCTGCATTGCAGTCCATTTCCCGAGATCCACTTCCCCGGCTGAAACTGAACCGCCAGGCAAACATGGTGCTGGAAGTTTGACGCCATCTCGACACCAACCAGGCATAAAAAAAAATCGCTGGAGACAACGGTCCATCACCTGCCCGGAGCATGAGAACCTCCATCACCAAGTCCCCAACAATTCACTGCGGAACCTGCGGTATGGAAATTCTTGCCCATGGGGCCGATCCAGTTCTCAGGCAAATGCCTGCTCTGCTTTGATGGCGGACCTCAAGGTCCCTGATGCCATCGCCGAGACCTCTGGGGAGAGCCCTCTGAGGAGAGATTCGGTCTATGGGGACAGGTCAGCTGGGATACGCGCTCCGATCCTGTGCGATGCACCAGCTGAGGTGGCCGTCTAATTCTGTTGAACTTGCTGAACAGTGGTCTAATCATTCATGCGGTGAACGATTATGTTGTTGCCGATTCATAGGAGGCGTTTTAGCTCAGTCGCGGCGCACACTTCTCATTTCTCTTCTACTGGCCCAGGTGTTAAATGGGTCCCTGAGCATGCACTGGTGATTTCGGATGCAGCAGGGATGTTTCCAGTGAGTGCGCTGGTCGTGCAGCACAGGGTAGGGCGCTGGCCTCAATGCGCAAGCTTTTCTGCCAGGCCCAGTGGTACATATCACCAAGAGCATGGAGCAATCCCACCACCAATGGAAGGAACTACTGATGTTGAACACCAGCACCACATTCTGGAAATCTGTTCACCCGACATGAAGCATGAGATATGAACTAAGCGGTCCCTTATGCACCAAATCTATGTGTTTCCAGTGGATCGGCACCGTTTTGGCGGGAGGAACAAATGTCTCGCAGTCCAAGCCACTCCTCACGGAAAGCCTTTCGCGGCATGATCATCACTGACTGCATGGACTGTGCTGCAGCCATACCAATTGCCTGGTGCTTTTCCAAGCAGGCACTCGCAATGCAACTGCATGGGGTGCTTTCTCGCCGTGCTTCATTACTTATCAAGGAAAGCTTGCAATTACATCAGAATGACAGATCCCTACCAGGCCTACCAGGCACACATTGAAAAGGAAACACATGTTCTACGCCCCTTTTACTATGAGCTTCAAGGAATGCAGTCGCTGCATGACTCTTTAGATGACTTTCAATTTTAGGGGGGCATATCACTCACTGGTTCATTTCCATGGTCTGGCTGTCAAAAATAACACTCCAAGATGCCCAAATCTGACGGAGCTCCCGTCATTCCTTAGTTTCGGGTCTTTCAACCAAACAGCCCATGCAACGATTTTAACAGATGTCCGGAGGTGTACGCATGGCCCCTGGATCGAGTGCATAGCGGATTCGGCCTTAACTACCGCAGGGAGTTGTTCAACCAGTCGCTCTTTAGGTACTTCTACCCATTTCCCGGCAAGTTGCAAGCTTCACGGAAGCAGTGAGGCCTGTTGCGAGTTACCATGAGCGCGATACAGAGTCATAAACTGTTGACCGCTCCAATTCAATTCCTGGACTTTTTTCCTCTGAATGTACGCATTTTTTCAGTTTTCGTTTTCCTTTTCTAGCCGCACTTGATGACTGTCCATGCTCAATATCCGACTGATCTGCTGTGTTGTGCCACCCAGTCAATCACCACATATCAGTCATGTGTTCCACATTGAGTGCAGAGGCAACATGTGTAACGTTGCCTTTAACGTCAGGAAAGATTCCAGTTTGCAGCAACCTTCACACGAAGTGACTGGTAGTGATATCAATCGCCTCCAGCATTGAAGTTGCAGTACCGCCACGGCGCTCCGACCAATCCAAGAAACAATCCACATGCTTGTAATGAAGACCACCAAAACCTCAGAAACGAAATATGTGTGTGGGCCTGAAGTGCAGTTATGCGTTGGGATCACGAGATCGGATGCATTAATGACAGGCGAGCAATTCAACAGGTCGATGACAATTATGGGGTGCCGCAATCAGGCTCTCCTCACCACGCAAGGTCTTTCTTGGATCAGTTAGGGGTGGCCGCAGCAGGCCGCAGCCTTTCGACTCCGTCTGCTGTGGCGAAGTTCGGGTCTCCTGTGCGGTAGTGAACGTTAACCAGTTCACGACGGGGACTGTGGACGCCGCGTTTGGGCCGACTGGCCCGTGTAGCTGTGAAGGTTCCCCAGCCAATGGCGCGCCCCGGAAATAATGTTACTGCCTGCACCAAATCGGTGACTGCTTGCACTAATCACGTGCACACTATGTCCTAGCCTCAGTTTTAGGTTTAGGGTTAGTTTTATGTTTAGGTTTAGGGTTAGGGTAAGTTTTAGGGTTAGGATTAGGGTTAAGGCGGGCTTAGGTTTCAGGGTTTAGGTTTTAGGTTAGGCAAGTTTTGGAGGGAGTTGGTGCAAGCAGTCACCGATTTGGTGCAGCCAGTACTGTACGCCCGCGCCTCGCCCGCCCTTGAAACCCACCTTCCACCGCGGCCAACACACATGATCCCCCCGCAAAAGGCCACGCAACAGCGCCAGATTGGACGGCGTCCGCACGTCAAGAGGATTGGCTTCCGTCCGCGTCACGTGTCTGGCTGCTATGTACGCGCAGTGATCTCAATGATCCGCCTCCCCCCGATCGGCATGGGCCATATGACCGTGGCCTGATCGACATCGGCACTGGAGGGCGCGGCGAGCGGAGGAGGCCGTCTGCAGCAGAGGTGGGCGAATCCCAACGCCACCGCTCTCCCCGCGATTGTGGGCGCCCTCCCTGTTGCCTGCGCGGCCTCGCCGGTGTGCGCTGCCCCCGCGAGGGTGTGGCGACCCCGGCTGACCACGAGCCTCGCCTTAAATTGCCCAAAAGGATCGTTGGTTTCTTGGACCGCCGACGCGCCGCCGTGCCCAGCTCGATGCCCCGTTGCTGGCCATGCCTTGCGGCGAGGTCGAGGGCGGGGAACGCATGAGGCTGCGGTCTCCATGGCGGCGCCGAGTAGGCCCTTTTTGAGTCCTGGCTGAGCCAGACCGGCGCGCTTCGGACGGCGATTTCATCGGCAGAACTCCGCGTCCTTTGGCTCTACCCTGCGCCGCACCGAAACTGCAGCCTGCACGGCAGTCCACCATCCAGCATGGCAAATCGCCAAGCACGGCTCCCAGGGGGGGCCGCTGAATTGCTAAATCAGCCAGGGCGCATAGGAAGCGGTAGGACGGCGGCCATACAGCGTCGAGGCGGATGATTCGATCGCCGGAAGCGTGTTGCATCCCTTCCGCCGCGGGAAATGGGGAAACGCCCAAAGGGGCCTATACCGGATGGATTCGACCACCTCGAGTGGACGCACGGCGACTAGAAGCCGCAGAAAATGCGGGGCACAGAGATGCGTGACCTATGTAGGGGTTGCGTTCCGTCATTGGCAGCAGATTTTGAGGCACGGCTTCCGCTGGGCTATGCAGGTGGAGGAGTCGGCATCTCTGGGAGCTAAGAAGCTAATTCGAGGCAGATGGCGTCGACCGCGTGGATCAAAGCTCTGGCCTTGTGCCTCATCGTCGGCGTTGTCGCGGTGGGTTGCCTTGGGCACTCCATCGCATTCTGTGGACTTGCTTCCAGCCCGCTCACCGTGTAGTATAGATGCGATGGGTGTTCATGCGTGGCAGAGTGTGTGGAAATGAGCAAGTTGCGGAGGGCGTGAAGAGCACGAGCGACAATTCTTAAACCCCGAATGTGTGCGTGTGACTGGTGTTGGCGATCCACCTGTACTAAAGCTGTCGAGCAGAAGAGCGAAAACGTAGTTCCAACAGGCCACGTGAGCTGCGCTGTGGTTGCCGTGAAGCGATTGGCGATGTCGACTTTGCGCTGGAGACAGAGCGCAAAATTTTGAAGCCACTTGCCGCATGGCTGCACGCGGATCCGTTGGCACTCCTAAAAGACGATGGTGAACAGAACTTGCTGTCGTCCACGTGGGCGCATATCAATCATGTGCAAGCGACGATGCAAGGATGAGTGATATGTTTTGAATGAGTCCAGAGAACTGCAAGTGATCCAATGGGATAGTCCTCACCCACCCACACCGCAACCAAGCCACCCTGTCCCCTCCTTCTCTTGATTGCATTTGCGAAGCAACCACCCAGCCTTACGTGGTCATCAAGAATGTGGCACTAGCAGAAGACACCGTTTTCGCCAACAGCGACACTATTTTAAAATTAAGTAGCACCATAGCAGTGCTGCACTGACAAGAATGTAGCTGTGATGAAATAAGTACGTGTCAAATGGCACCACATGTCGCATCGACAAAATGTCTCTTTCTGCTGGTGTAGCCAACGAACAATGACCAGATGCGATGGAAAATTCCTCGAGGATGTCTGCCTTGCAGTAATAATGGACAGAGCTGCAAACGTGGCATGAGGGAAGCGAGATTTACAACGTGGGTCACCCACGGCTGAGCTATTAGAGCAATTATTAGTCGGCTGTATCCAAATCAATGCGGTTGATGTAGCTTCTCGACATGATTGTATGCAACAAATTGTAGGTGGCCGCTGCTGAGGTGGAGGTGGAGGAGGAGACGAAACCAATGATGGCTGGGAGGCGCACGCTGCTGTACACCCCCGTTGGAGGCTTCTTCATCAACGTCTTCAGTACGATTGGGACATCACACCCCTTGAATTCGGATGTCACGGAAGTGTCATGCAGATGAACAGTACAGAGTTTTGGCCAATCCGGAACTTCATAATTCACTGTCCATCTCACTGACGAAAAATGTAGCAGCCAAGAAGCGTAACGTTAAAAATTTGGTCATGTTTGCCACTGCCGCTACCTTGTTTGCCAGCAGTTGGTGAAGCTGACGTGGCATTCATGAAGACAGCCCAGGGTGTGACCTATTGGCGCAATGTGGCCTTGTAAAGAGACAAGTCGAAATTGTGCCAACGCCAGCCTGCATATCAATTCCATTTCACAGATCTTTTGATTCTTGGATCATTTCTATGTGAAATTTACCAACGGCTGCCTCATACAAGCAAATTTGCTCGAAAGTGATGTCCTTGCAGCCGATTGCCCCCTGCGCAAAGGGTTCCATTCATAACAAAGCATATGTGTGGAGATCGTTTCCCATAGACGCAGCACAGCTTTTGACTAGCAAAAAACAGACCAAGTACCTCTTTTTGCGAACACATGCATGTGCATTTCATCAGTGTTCTGCATGCTAAAACCGCAAAAATTGCCCAAACCAGCAAACTCTGTACACGTTTGAACGGGCGTTGTTTGGCCCTTTTCCTGGTGTTGGTTGATGTCAGTGCAAGGTTGCTCATTCACTTGCCTCGTGCAATGACAATGGAACTGAAGCGATCGCGCTGTGTGTGGCAGGCGCCATTGGCCAATTCATCCGTGAGTGCGGGCTGCGCAAACGCATCGAGCATAGTTGACGCATCCCGCCCCCTCAGCGCGGCAATGGATCTCCCCCGCTCCTCGCTCTCCCATCTAGGCAACACCTCCGATCGGTTGGGTTGTTGTGGGTGCTGTGTCAGTGGATGGCCGCGCACGTTTACTGACTGGAGCAAAAGTTGCAGCAGTTTGATGGGCCTTAGTGCGCTGCGCTTGAGCAGAAACAAGGTGTCTTCTATGGATTCGAGGGAAAGAACCTGTCGGCGACCTCGCGTGCATCGCGTCTGAGGCAGCGAATTGCAGTCTGCAGTGCGGTCGCTATCGCATGGCCTTGTTTTCATGGAAAGCAAGGCCTGGTCTTTATGATTACGGCTCCATTTATATGTTTTAAATTTTGATGCGTAAAAGGGCTTAAATAGAGAAAGGGCCATTTTTACGGCCGTATTTGCGCATATTGACGGCTCTTCGGTGCACGAGTACTCACCATCGCGACACGCGTGCGAGAGTGACCCGCGTATGACGAATATGAGAACACTGGATGGTTTTGGTGATGAGATACTAATGTGTTTGTTGGCGTGTGCGTGGCAGGCAACGGGCTCAACAATGTCGGTAAGTGTCTGGTGCACCACGTTAACTAGACTTATATATTCGAGCTTTTTGCAGTTTGTTCAATCATATTACCAGGGTTAATGCGGACTCTATATGCCAAGTCAGGTGAAGCCTTGCTGAAGATGGCGATCAAGTATATAGGAAGACACCAAGAAATGTTTTATACCTGTTTAGACTGGAAACAATTCGTCAATATTATGCGTAGCTGCTAGATTAGATGACGCACTGTGCGGTCTCGTGACGGCTACATTAACGAAAAGCGTTCCGGTGCATAAATTCGATTGCAAGCATTCGCCAACGAACAAGTCGATGGCATGCATCCCTACGACGTAGAAATGTGTGCGCCGTTGCCAGCCCATTCTCGGTGCATCAGGCGATGACGTAGTGCACGCTCGCTTGGTGACAACCCAATGAAACTTCTTCGCATCGCTAATGCGTGCTGAATGCGCTGCTTAGGTAACCTCTTCAAGGGCTTTGCCGGAGCCGGGTGAAGGGCGCCTCGGATGGCCCAACTCTTCGCCTGGGGGCGAAGCGCATTTGGGGAATTCAACAGTGGCTCGGCCATCTCGGCAGTCAATACTCCTCGTCCTAATTTTGAGGCCATCTGCAAGAAGACGGGAACTCTAGTTATTTAATGTTCGCCGGCGTTTGTCAGCTTGGCCAATGAGGGGCTGGGGGTCCACGAACCGGCGGGGCGGTCGTCCGCAAAGTCCGAACGCAAATGCTCAATAAAGGAGAGGCCTGGGTGGTCGCTCTGGATGCGCGCGAGCACGGTCGATATGACGAAAGGTCAGTTTGCGGCAATGAAGGAACTGTGAGGGTGGAGCGAGGTCATCGCTTGGGAAACCGGAAATCGCCTTTTGTTGTGTCGAACTTGTTGCTGTCTTCCCTGCCTGGAGTGCGCATATACTCGTTGCAGTAATGCGACAAGTACTTGTTGCAAGTGCAGCACGGGTTCAGCGTGTTGTCGCCTGCATTCAGAATATCAAGGGGCATTTTGGTCTCCCCCACCAGCAGACGACAGCCTGTTTGTGATGCCAATTGCGACGCTATTTGACACAAATTGATGCCAGCAAATCCACTTTTATCCATCGCAATCACTGCGGCGGCATCACTTTGTGCCAAAATAGCATCGCAGTTGGCATCGCAGACATGCCAATTTCTGCAAGTGCCCAGAGCCCTGTTCAATTCGTACATGACACAGCCACTTGGTACCCTGACGCACACGCACCCAACTTCCCAGCTCCAGAGGGTAAATGAAGTTAACTATCCTGTTAATGGGTTTCTGCCAAGGGCGACGATGGGTGGGCTGCACCGGCGATTCAAACGGTGCAGTTTGAACCTGGGGTTTACTCAACCCCGGCCCTTGGGATTTCTGGCCACCCCTAGTACCGTGGGTCAGTCAAAGTGCGGTATTCCGAGGTGCCGCCCGCGAGGGCGCCCTCGAGTTTGGCGGGCTTTGGCGGGGCGGCGGAGGGCGGCTATTTAGGCAGCCCCTCGGTCCCCCTCCTTATCTTGTTTCGCTTCGCGCCACTGCGTTGGCACAACCCGCAGGCACCGAGTGCCTTGTCCCTCCGGCTACGGCCGAGTCCTTTCTATGAACCGTTCTCCGGCCGAGCAGTGGCTGCACGACCAAGCGGTTCGGTTCAACGACGGTCCGCCTACGGCTTCCCTTGACGAAGTCTGGCTGTCCGACCCCCGGCTCCTACCGCAAGCGGTGACCAACCCGGTGGTCCGACCTCCGGGAGTCCGCTTCCCCGAGTGGTTCGACGTCCGCCGCACCTCCGAAGGCGGGCAGCTCGCGCAGGCCCTGGGCGCCAACTCCGGTTACTTCCAGGAGTACCAGAACTGGGCCCCCTACGTCGCGTGGCAGTTCGACCTCACTGCCGCGCTGATCGACTTCGTGGCGCACCCAGCCTTCCCGCTGCAATTCCGGGAGGCACTCCTGCCGTACGTCCACGCCCAAGTGACCATCACGTCGCGCCTTCAGAGCCTGATCCGTCTTCAACAGGTCCACGGCGAGCAGAAGGGAACCTCTCTCGACGGGCTGTGGAAAGCGCTCCAGACCAACGTGCGCTTGGGCGCGGTGCATCGCCGGTTCTGGGACCCCTTGATCGACGAGCCCCTCGAGCACATCCGCAAGGAGGTCCTCAATCAACAGCTCAAGTTGGCGACGAAGTCCGCGGCGGCTCAACATCAAGCGCAGCTCAATCGCCAACCTTCCGCGGCCTCGCCCCCCGGCGGTCCTTCCTCCGGCGCCAAGCATCAGCGCCCCAAGCCCAAGACGTCCGGCGCCCCATCGGCGCCTCCCAAGCCGACCGCCTAGAGGCCCCGCCCTACGCCCGCCTCCAGGGCCGTCTTGCAGCCTGGCGACGCATCGGCGCCCCCTCCCGGGTGCTTCAATGGATCCATACGGGGGCGCCGCTCCAATGGGGCCCGGGGGGCCCTCCGCCCCCTTTCGATCAAGGCGAGTACCCGCTCAGGACCCCGACGGAATGGCAAGCTTGGCGGGAGCTGCGCGACGAGTACCTTCGGACGGGGGCGATCATCCGGACGGAGCCTTCTTCCAACGCCCGGATTTCACGCGCCTTTTTGGTGGCCAAGCCGGCGGAGAACGGGCAGACCAAATACCGTTTGGTCATCGACCTTCGGCGGATCAATCGCCACCTCAAGAAGGTCGGTCTCCGTTATGAGCGCTTGAAGGATTTCGGTTTTCTTTTGAAAAAGAATGACTTTCTGGTGGGCTTTGACGTCAAGAATGCCTACCATCATGTTCGGATGCGCGCCGATCAGGAGCATTTCTTGCTCTTTCGGATGGGTGGTGAAGTTTTCGCCTGTCGGGCGCTGCCGTTTGGCCTCTCCTTGGCCCCCTTTTATTTCACTCATGTCATGCTCGTTGTGGTCCGTTTTTTAAGGACCCCTGCGGCATGTGCACGGGCTGGAACTCGTTTTCGATTTGGCTGCTTAGCGGGTAATGACTCCATTCTCCAGTACTACCTAAAGTACTCGCGGGAGGTGCCCGCGTTGATTTTGGCATATTTGGATGATTTTATTGCGGCCATGTCTGATCCGGTTCCTTTGCGGGAATGGTCCCATTTAGTGCGGCGAGTTTTTCAGGCTCTTGGCATTGAGTTCAAGCATTCCAAATGTCAGTGGGATCCGGTGCAACGGAAGACCCATTTGGGTGTGATCATTGACACTACCCGGTGCCAATTTCTGGTGCCTCCGAACAAGGCCGCTGCGATTGCTTCCCGGGCTCGCGCCCTCCTTCACTCGGGCGGGGTAGTGGCGCGACATTTGGCTCAATTCTGTGGGTCTGCCATTTCGTTGTATTTGGCCTTTCCGCTGGCCCGCTTTTTCTTGATGAGTCTGTATGAGTTATTACGAGGGAAACGATCGTGGCGGGATCGCCTTCGTTTGACCCCCCAAGCCCGCCTGGACCTTTTGGCATGGACAAACATTTCGCGCCTTGCCGGCCGGGCTCTTCACCCGGGTTCGCTGCCTTTTCTGGGCACACTTGCCACGGATGCAAGTCTTACGGGTTGGGGGGCGACGTTTCAGTCTTTGGGCCAGGCGGAGCCCATGCTTGCAAGGGGATTTTTTGATCGGGAGCTTATTCATATTAATGTTCGTGAAATGCAGGCCGTACACTTGGCCCTGCTCAGTTTCTTTCCTCACCGGTATTCCGGGACGACTTCCCGGCGGGTTCGTTTGTTGGTGGACAACCAGGTGGTTCTGCACTGTCTCCTTTCCATGACTACCAGGGCCACCAGTCTCTTGAGGCCCTTACGTCAGTTGAAGGCGGTGTGTACTACGCGCCGGATTCTCCTGGAGCCGGAGTACATTCCCTCGGCAGAGAATGTACTGCCGGACCGGCTTTCCCGTATACGGACCTCGGAGGACTACCGCCTGAATCCGCGCATATTCCAGGAGGTCGCCCGCAGCTTCGGGGCCTGTTCTGTGGACCGATTCGCGTCCGCCCGGAATGCCCTCTGCGCCCAGTTCAACAGTCAGTACTGGGACGTCGGTACGGCAGGAGTGGATGCTTTCCAGCAGGACTGGAGCGGCACCAGGTCCTGGTGCAATCCCCCGTGGAGCCTCCTCGCGAGGCTCGTGTCCTTCCTCGCCTTACGGCCGGAGCTGGAGGCGGTGGTGCTGGCGCCGGACTGGCCGAGCGCGGTGTGGTTTCGCCCGCTCCGAGCGATCGCCCGGGCGGAGATGTTCATTCCCCGCCAGGCCGACCTGTTTCTCCCCGGCGACCCGAGCCTTCCGGCGTCCCTTCCCCCCCCGCGGTGGAATCTCCGGGCGTTCCATGTGTGCCCGCGCAAGAGGACGCCGCGCCATCTGAGACCGAATCGGAGGAAGCTGTGATTCCGTCGGAAGCCCCGCCGGCCGACCTGCCGGCGGACGACGTTCCTTTGGAGCCGCTGGCGGAGGATGACCCGCTGTACGGCACGGATTTGGATGGCCTACTCCGCGACGATCGCTGCTGGATGGAGCGCCAATTTTTACAGTCCTACACGGAGGCCACTCGACGGACGCTCCAGGCCAAGTTCTCGCGCTTCCAGCGGTTCTGCGAGGAGCACGGCCTCGCCGCCCTCCCCGCCCGGCGGGCCTCGATCTACCGCTACATCCGTTTCCTTCGGGAGGAGGGCAAGGTGGGCGTGCGGTCGTTGCCCCAGTACCTGGCCGCGATTTTGATGATGCATCACGTCGCGGGCCATTTGGGTTTCTCGGCCTTCGACCCGGTCACCCGCATCCTCACCCGCGCTTGGCGACGGGCGGCGCCGGCCCCGGTGCAGCATCGGCGGCCGGTCCCCATTTCCTTGATGCTGCGCATCCTGGAGGTTGGCCTCACCACCGAGGACGGGCCCACCCTTCGGGCGGCGTGCGCAGCCCACCTCGACTACATCTTTTTCAATCGGGCCCAGTCGGGCCATTACATTCTGGTCGACGACGTGCGCCTCGACGCGGAGGTGGTGATCTTCCGCGAGCGCAAGACCAAGCTGCGCCCGGGGGAGGAGCCCCGGTCGCGCTATCGCTCCTGGCCTTCTTGCGGAGCACCCGAAGTCGTCGACTTGCTGCGTCGGTGGACGCAGTTCCGCGATCACGCCTGGGCGCAGACGGATCAACCGCCGCGCCATTTCTACCGCCTTCCCAGCGACGCCACCCCTACGTCCAAGACCGTCGCCTCTTGGTTCTCGTCGCTCCTCGCGCTCTTTCCGGACATCGCCCAAGAGCCGTTCACGCATCATGGCCTGCGCGGTGGGGGCGCGTCCAGTTGCTTCGCCTTGGAGGTCGCGGAGCGGCGTATTCGGGATTGGGGTGGGTGGCAGTCCGACGCCCTGTGGTCGTACATTGATATTTTTCGTTTACCCACTGAGTGGGATTTTCGGTTGTTCGGCTGGATGACCATCACCGCCCGCGACCTGCATGAGCAGTTCGGGCACATCTTCTTTCCCGGAGGGGCCTCGAGTTCCCGTAGAGTGACTGGGCAAGTTTAAAGGACGGGAACCTCGGGAATGTGAAAGTTAACGGTGTTTGTAATTATTGTCATGGGGGTACATGACGGGGTGGGCTCAGGAGACCGGTAAGGCAGAAATGAAGTTAACTATCCTGTTAATGGGTTTCTGCCAAGGGCGACGATGGGTGGGCTGCACCGGCGATTCAAACGGTGCAGTTTGAACCTAGGGTTTACTCAACCCCGGCCCTTGGGATTTCTGGCCACCCCTAGTACCGTGGGTCAGTCAAAGTACGGTATTCCGAGGTGCCGCCCGCGAGGGCGCCCTCGAGTTTGGCGGGCTTTGGCGGGGCGGCGGAGGGCGGCTATTTAGGCAGCCCCTCGGTCCCCCTCCTTATCTTGTTTCGCACCCAGCCCTCCCGCCCTGGATAGTGGAGTTTGGGTTAGTTGTGGGATGGAGAGGGAGTTGAGGGAGTGA
>CAJHUC010000348.1:0-23444 GCA_905146915.1 Ostreobium quekettii | reverse complement strand
ACGTCATCACCAACGTGTCTGACCAGCGCGAGTGCTTCACCAGGCTTTGCCTGAACGCCACGAGCGCCTCGTCCAACTGCTGCAAGAGCCTCGCGTGTTGTCCCTGCTGATTGGCGTGCGTGTCGAAGCTCCCGTGCGAGACGCGGATCACCATCACGGGCACATCTCCCACGATCAACCTGGCGGCGACCTCGAGCTCCTTGCCGAGTCGCGTCGATGGAAAGCTCACTCCCAGTGCGGGAGTCGTGGCGAGCTTCTCTTCGATGCCAGATGACGCGCGCAAGATCTCGCGTTGCGTGTCCAGGATGTGCATCAGCGCGTCGTTCTCACTGCGCGCGTCTGTCGGTCGAAGTAACTTCTTCGAGGCGCGCGTCATCTGCTCCGGGTTGCTAAACGTCAGGATGTGAGGATCTCCTCGCATCGGCCCCGGATCTTGCTCCCCGACGCTGACGCCATCGAGCAACAGGTCACCCGAGCGCTTGTTGCCCATGGCGCGCGCGAGCCAGCCATCTTCGAGGAACTCGTCGCTTTTGGAGGCCGTCTCCCAGATCTCGATCGAGCGAAAATGCGATCTGTTCGGATCGTCGTAGCCCACGCCCTGCACGATCGCCACCTCGTCCTTTTTAAAGGATGCATGCAACCCCTTGAGCGAGGGATGGAGCCCGACCTTCTCGTCGAGCTTCAAGACCTCGTCTCTCTTTATCGCGATGCCTGGGCGCAACCTGTAGTAAGCCTGGTCCGCGAACGGCACGACGGTGTTCAAGCCATCGTTCCCGCCCTTGAGCTCGACGAGCACCAACACTCGCCGCTTGCCCGGCGTGGCGAGCACATCGAATGGTGACATCATCACCATCGAGGTTAACCCGGCCATCTTCAAAAAGTGTCTGCGATCCATCTGGAATCTCCTTTTTTATCAGCATCTTGTCGGTCAGTGGCACGAGGCGAGGCGCGCTTTTTCAAAGCGCGCCTCGCCTCGTGAGCTGGCGACTCAACAGAGCTGGTATGTCGGGTCGAGCGCGAGCTGACGAGCCAGCTCGAAGGCGTCATCGGAAACATCGGCGATCGAATAAATCGGCTCCACGGGGACCACCGTGCGCTTTAGCAAGTCCGCGCGCTTTTTGGTGAGCTTTGCCTGCTTTGCGCCGAGCAGTGATTCCCATCCATCCTGGATCAACGCCGGGAAGTTCCCCGGATCGCGGAACACCCGCGTCAAGATCTGCTGACGCATCAACAGCGAGTCCGAGGTGATCCAGGTCTTGCCGCCTGGCCATCCCTTGACGTTCGGGGGCTCGAAGATGTCTTGCCCGAGCCTTCGCGCGGTGCCCACGAGCGGAGATGTCTTTTCGAACTGCATTCGAAACAGTCGGAGCGTGCCGACGATGAGTTCGATGGGGCTCTTGATCAGGTTCCCTTGATGTTCGGCGCGATAGAACTCTTTGGAGGTCAGCAGCGCGCGCATCATCGCGGCGTTATCGTAGTCCGACTCGCGCCAGATTTTGGCGATGCGCTTGATCTCGGCGTCGTCTGGCTCTTCCGAGACAAACGCGCGCCACAACTTGCCGGTGATGTAGACAGAGGTCTGCGGTTTCTCGAGCAGTGTGTCCAGGATGTCCTGACCATCCAGCTTCCCGCTCTTTCCCATGAAGGTCTTCTCACCAGGGTCATGCGCGCCCTGCGCGAACCGAAACTTCCCGGTCTTTCGATCGAGCGTCCAGCCAGTGAACGCTCGCGCAGCCTCCTTGATGTCAGCCTCGGTGTAGTGACCCTCTCCAAGCGTGAACAGCTCCAGCAATTCTCTGGCGAAGTTCTCGTTGGGTTTGCGGCGTCGGTTGGAGACATTATCCAGGTAAAGGATCATCGCAGGATCGCGCGCCACGCCAGCGAGCATCTCTCGAAAGCTCCCCAGCGCGTGCTTTCGCAGCATCATGTGCTGATTGTAAATCAGCACCGGGCTCTTCACCTTGGTCAGGCTCGAGGTGAAGTGATTGTGCCAGAAGAGCAGCATCTTCTCCTGGAGCGGTGAGGACGTGGCGACCATCTCTTGAAGCCACCATCCTTTGAGCTCCTGCGCGCGAACGATCGAGGTCTGCACGACCTCGCGCTTCATCTTCTGTTTGAGTTGCTCCTGTTTGGCAGGATCGGTCTCGGCCATGATCTCGCGTCTTCGCGAGCGCATCTCGAGCCTTGCGGGTGGAGAGCCGACAAAGCCTGGCGCCGCCGTCGCGGTCTTGCCGGTTTTCGCGTCTGCGATAAGCGCGTCGACGACATCCTTTGCCGAGCGTTTGGAGGTCGCCTCGATCTCCTCGTAGCTCCCGCCAAAGCCTGCGCGCGAGAGCAGGTGGCGCGCCGCCTCGAATCCCATCTTCCTGGCCATCAGCAAACTCCTCTTTGATCCTGGATATGCCCTCACCCGAGCTCACATGAAGTCTGTGAGATCAGGTGCCGGATGATAGGACGAGGAGGGTTTGCTTTTGCTTCAATCGTGGGTGAGCCAGGTCAGCACGGAGTCGTATTGGTCCGAGCGGATGGAGTGTTCGAAGAGCGATTTCCTCGCCGCCTTTAACGTCCCACTCCAGGCGCTGACCTCGTTGGGGAGAGGCGCGTTGGGGATATCCTCGCCGCGCCAGAGCGCGGCGGCGTAGGTGTTCCTGCCGAGCATCGTGTGCGGTCGTAACTTTGGCAAAAACTGCGGCGAGACGGAGCACCACTCGATCCGTCCTCGCCGCGAGTAGACGAGCGCGCAGGCGCGCTGTGTGATGCGCAAGAACTTGAGCGCCGTGGCCGTGAGCGACATGCGAAAACGGTGCGCGAGCTCGGAGAGGTTGTCGATCGATGGATCATCCTCGGCTTCCTCCATCAGCGGAAGAAAGAGGCGATCTGGCATGAGCAACTGGCTGGCGAACGTGTTCGCCTCTCTCTCGGAGCCGTTGGTCTTGTACCAGGGGTGCGCGTCGGCGTTCGAGCAGAGGTGGAACTGATCGATCTCTTCATGGAGCAGGTAGTGTCCCAATTCGTGAGCGATGACAAAGCGCCACTTGCAGCTCTCGAGCGCGCCGGTGTCGACGACAACGAGGCCGACGTCAGGACCACGCAGCAGGTGGCCTTCGTGATCGTGCAGCGGCCTGTAGGTCACGAAGACGTCGTGATAGGCCGCGATAAGTTCGATGTCCAGATCTTCCGGGGCTTGAATGCCCAGGCGATCCACCAACTCTTTGGCGCAGGCGATCGCGCGCTCGTTCGCGCCCGCGCTCGCGTGGGATCGGGGGAAGTTTGTCGCGTGCATCGAGCATCTCCCGAGAGGGTCCATATATCTCGCTCGATACTAAACATATTTTCACCGCTCTGGCCAGAAATCAATCGATCGGATCGAGCAGGTTGTGAAGGATGGACAGATCCTCGATCAGGGAGGCGAGCTCCTCGTCGGTGACCTCTTCAGGCGATTTGTTTCGAAAGTACGCCTGGATACGGCCTTCGGCGCCGGGCATCGAGCGTAGCCCATCGAGTTGCCGAAGCAGCCCGGCGCGATCTGCGCTGACCTGTCTCGCGGTCGTGGGCGGACGACGGGCGAGGATCTCTCTGGATCGATCGAGCTTCTTGCTCGCGCGCGCCTGCCACGAGAGCGGGCCGTTGGGTTTCGACTTGCGCGTGGCGAGGCGCGCGGCGCGCGCCTCCAGCTCGCTGGTGGAGAACCCGGCCTCTTCCAGCTCGGCCTCGATCGCCTCGAGCGAGACGCGCTCCGGGTGGAGCAAATCCTCGTCGAGTGATTCATCCATCAACGCCAGGATATGGTCCATCGATTCGAGCTTGTTGTTTTCGTCCGACATATCTCCATCCTCTTTGATGGGTTTCACGAGAGGTTCGCTTGCGCGAGCGTGTCACGCACCGCTGAAAAGTGGCGCTTGAGCCGACGGTTTGCCTTGTAGATCTCTGACACCGGGAGCGAGAGCGCTCGCGCTTGCTCCGCAGGTTTTTCGATCCCATCGAGCATCACGTCGAGCAGGGCGCCGAGCGTGGCATCCTGCTCGACGCGCTCGCGCAAAATGCCGATGACACGCGCGGTCTCCTCGCGTTTCTCGAGCACGCGGTGCTGCGAAGGAGCAGTCCGCATGCGCTGTTGTAGGGTGTATGAGTCGAGCTCTCCGGTGACCTCGCGGTTGGTGGAGAACTTGCGCAAATGATTGCGGATCAACCCGTTGACCTGGCTCCCCAGAAACTCGAGCAGGGTAGGGTAACGCTCGCGATCCCAGTCGACGTATTGCTCGTCGAGGTGGCGTCGGATCGCCTCGAAGGCGAAATCCTCGGCCAGATCGCGGCGACCCATTCCCAGCCGATCGAGTCGGCGCCAGGCATAAAGCGTGAGTCGTTTGGCGACCTCGCTCCAGTCGATCACATCTTCTCTTATGGCTTCCTCGCTCACTTGCGCTCACCTCATCTTCTTTCACTTGAAGAAGTCACATCACAACAGAGGTAAAGCGTGGTCGAGATTTGCCGTCGAGACTAGCTTTTTTTGGGAAGGACGGTGATCGCGAAACGATCACCATATGTCGAGAGAGGTCAGGACGGGGGTGGCTTGTCTTCCTCGCCCGTGGAGGAGAGCTCTTCACGCAGCTTCTCGATCGCGCGCGCGTGCATCCGCGAGCACCACGACAGCGATAGCCCGAGGTCCTTCGCGATCACGGTCAGCGGCTCGTCGTAGTAGTGGTGGCGCTTGACCAGGATCTGTTCGTTCTCGTCCAGGATCTTGATCGCCGCCTCGAGCTTCTCGTTGCGCGCCTTCTTCTCGAGCTTGGTGTCCTGCGGAGGCTCCACCTCGCCGAGGATATCTTCCATGTCCGCCTGAGAGACCATCATGATGGTCAACACATCGCCGACCTTATCACTCACGCGCGAGATGCTCTCGCCGAGCGTCCTGGCGGCGGGCGCATTGGCGTTCGCCGCGTGCGTGGATTCGAGGTGCTCGTTGACCGCGGCGTAGTCGGCGATCTTGGTGCGTCGATCACGTGATGCCCAGCCTTCCTTGCGGCAACCGTCGAACATCGCGCCGCGGATGCGGTAATAGGCAAAGCTCGTGAAGGCGGTCTTGTTGTTCGGGTCGAAGCGACGCCATGCGTCGAGCAACCCCTCCATCCCGTAGGCGATGATGTCCTCACGCTCGACGCGCAGCTTGAGCTTGCGCAACAGGTTGGTCGCGAGCCTCTCGACGTAGTCGGTGTACTTCTCGACAACCTCCGTCTCGGTCAGCTGACTGAGCGGCTTGTTTGCTTGTGAGTCGTGTTGATTCAAGCGATCTCCTCGCGCCCTGGATGATGTCGGGGGCAGGTCCCTCGCGCGTATGAGGTAGACGAGCTGTCTAGATAGAGCTTCCCCAAGTATCACGCGCTTACACAGGAGGTCAACTCGATCGCCTGCCGGCGATGGGGCACGAGGTCAGATCTTGACCTCGACAAAGGCGCGGTCGCGCAAGCCCTGCATATAGGACTGGAGCTGGCGCTCGGTGGCGATCTGTCGAAGCTCGCCGCGGATCTCATCCTTGCGCTCTTCGATGTCCGGGTTCTCGCGCTCCTCGATCTTGCTCACGAGGATCACGTGGTAGCCATACTTCGTGCGCACGATCTCGGAGAGGCGGTTCTCCTCGAGCGTGAAGGCGGCGTTCTCGAAGTCCGCGTCCAACTCGCCGCGTCGGTAGGTCCCGATCTTTCCGCCCGTCTTCGCGCTCGGGCCATCACTCTCCTGGCGCGCGACATCCTCGAACTTCTCGCCAGCGAGGATCCTCTCGCGCACGACCTTGGCGCGCTGGAAGGCTGCCTCACGACCTTGAGGGGTGTCTTCGGAGGGGATGATGAGCACGTGACTGACCGTGATGTAGCGCTCCGTCAGGCTGAGCTCTCCGTACCGCTCGCGATAGCGCGCCTCGACCTCGGCGTCAGAGATCGAGACCTTGGCGCCGACCTTGAACTGGGTGACGCGCAGACGCAGCAAGTTCTGCCGCATCATCGCGCGGTAATCCGTGTAGTTCATCCCGTACTGTTCGATCGTCGCCTTGAACTGCTCCTCGCTCAAGCCTTGCTGCTGACGCGTGAAGGCGATCCATTGCTCGACCTCTTCGTCCGTGATCGAGAGCCCGAGCTTTGCCGCCTCTTGCAGGAGCAGCTTGCGCTCGATCAGATCATCGAGCACCTGACGATAGATCTTGGAGCGTCGCGTCGGGTCCTGGAGCAGGCTCGGGTCCATGCCGCGCTGGAGCATGAATGGCGTGGCAGCGATGCGCACGTCATAGAGCGTGATGATCTCGGCGTTGATGCGCGCGGCCACGCCATCGATGATGACCGCGTGCGCCTGCTCGGGCGCGGCGGTCATGATGGGGGCAGCGAGCGAGAGCGCGAGCACGAGGCGCGCGAGGATGCGGTGTGGGGATGTATCGAACATGATCTCTTTCTTTCTTCCGAGCGAGAGCGGAGTCCTCGAAAACCAAAGCGGCCAACGTCCATGTGGGCCCCATCGAGGTAGGGTGCCCTATCACGGATTCTCTTGTTTGTCGCCCTGTTCGACGGGAACTTTGCCTTGATTCTTCATATCTTTGCCCTCGCCCTTTGCTGGCGCGAGATCGCGCACCGGTGATTTTTTCATCAGCGTTTTGTCCAGCATCTGGCTGTCCCCCTCGGGAGGCTCGATCTTTGCGAGGTTGTCCTTTTCGATCTCGATCTTTGCCTTGGCGCGCAGCTCTTCGATGAACTTCTCTCGCAGCGCCTTGCGGCGAGTCTCGTAGAGCTCCTGACGTATCTCGCCGGAGACGGCCTCGAGCGGTCGCGTGCGCTCGGGGCGTTTGTCCATCATCATCACGATGTGCCAGACCGATTCGTGCAAGTAGGGTTCGGTAAAGTCGCCGATGTTCTGGAGCTCGAAGACGCGCCTCGAGACCTCCTTGTTGTTGCGCAGCTTGTCGGCGGGCGGCAAGAAGCCGACATCCCCCCCCTTGGTGCTGAGCGCGCGCTCGATGGAGTGTCTGGCCGAGAGCTTGCGGAAGGCGAGGATACGCTTCTGGACATCGGGCTCTGATTTGCCCTGGACGAGCTCGGCGTGGATGTCCCTGGCGAACTTCTCGGTGCGCACCTTGAGCACGAGCGCGCGACGCTGCGGATCGGTGTGATAATCCGCGATGTGTTCGTTGTAGTATTTCGCGATCTCGGCCTCGGTGATGTCTCCTGGCGAGAGCTTCGAGCGCTCCTCTTCGATCAGGAGCCGGCGCACCATCACCTCTTTCATCTGATGGAGGACCTCCGGGTCCTCCTTGAGACCTCTGCGCTCGGCTTCATCCGCGAGGATCTCGAAGACGATGACCGACTGGAGCAGCTCTTCGCGCTGCGCGGTGGTCGAGTACCTGACTCTGGCATACGGCGCCATCCCCGAGATGCGACGCTCGAGGTCGCCCACAGAGATTTGCTCGCCATCGATCTTTGCGACGGGGAGCGCCTGGCGGCCATCACCCTGGAGCGCCTTCTTGCTCTGTTCGCTCACGTCTCCTTTCTGATCGGAGGGACGCTCCGGGGCGCAGCTGGCGGTCACGGCCAGCGCGAGGATAGCTGAGATAAGGTGGATCTTGGACACGGTATCGGGCTCCTGGAGAACGAGATCGTTTCACGATCGGGTGCGTCGATCGCAGGCGGTGATGGTGGCCCTGGCGATGACATGCGTCAAGTCAGCGTGCAATTCGTGCAAAGTGATTGATTTTGTGTACCATAGAGGGTAAGTCCCGCTGCCAGCGTGGCGTGATAGGTAGCGATAACAAAACCTGTTCCACGCTACAAATGTTTGCGATTCGAATGCTCGCGCGATGGAGCGTGTCGGCGCCGCTTCTACTCGGCGCCCCGCGACAGTTCGCGCGACGTGATACAAGGGGTACAGATACATGAGCTACAAGAAGTGGATCCTGGGAGCCATGGCGCTCTCGCTCACTGCCGGAGCGACTGCTTGCGGCCCTGATGAGACAGGGACCGGCCAGGGCGGAAACAATCCGGTTATTCTCGACATGGGCGGAGGCAATAACTCGACGGACATGAACGTCCCCGAGGATATGAACGCTCCCGAGGATATGAACATGCCGCCAGACATGTCCTCTCCAGAGGACATGGCGATGCCCGACATGGGAACGCCCGAGGATATGAACATGCCCGTGGACATGGCGCCGACGCCGTGCACCAAGGACGGGGATTGTTCGGCACCTCAGCTCTGTGTCATCGACGCGATGACCGGGGACGCGACCTGTCAGGACCCCACCGGCACCAAGAACACCGGCGACGCGTGCGCGGATGGCAGCGAGTGCCGCTCCGGGCTCTGCTTTAACGGCGCGTGCGCGGCCCCCTGTACCACCGGCGCGGATTGCCCCAACGGCTTTGACTGCGAGACCAGCATGGTGCCGCTCGAGGGCGGCGGCAGCGCCGAGCTCGCGGTCTGCGTCGAGGCGGACAAGAACTGCCTCTCGAACGCGGCCTGCGATGATCCTGAGGTCTGCGTCGTCGATCGCACCGGAAACATGGCCGTGCTGACCTGTCAGGACCCTGTCCCAGGCGGCGAGGATCTCGGCGGGATGTGTTCGGCGGATGCGGACTGTCTCTCGGGGCTCTGCCTCGATGGGTTGTGCGCGCGTCCATGCGAGCGCCCCAACGATTGCTCCACCGACGGTTCCTTTATCTGTGAGCCGACGACGGTCTCGACCGGCGGTGGCGACGTGATGCTCAACGTCTGTAAGCCACGTCCTCCGCAGCAATGTCTCACCGACAGCAACTGCACCAACCCCGATCGCTGCGTGGCCTCGCGCTCTGCGACCGCGGTCGATTTCGCCTGCGGCGCGCCAAACGCTGGCGGCGGCGAGGGTGGCGCGGATTGTACGCAGGACAGCGAGTGCGCGCAGAACCTCTGCCTCGATGGCAAGTGCGCGAGCCCCTGTCAGCAAAACGGTGACTGCTCGGCGACCGACTACACCTGCGAGGTCGCAGAGGTTGACCTTGGAAACAACGCCACGGACACCGCGCAGGTTTGCGTGCCTCCGGTGGCGTGTGTGGAGAAGGGCGAGTGCAAGCTCACCGAGGAATGCTACGTGCGCCGCACCAACCAGGGGGTGGATCAGGTCTGTCGCCCAGGCAACGCTGGCGGCGGCCAGCTCGGTCAGGTCTGCACGCAGGACTCGGCATGCGCCGCGAACCTCTGCTACGACGGCCGCTTTGGCAAGGTCTGCTCGACCCCATGCAATGACAACAGCGATTGCCCCACGGCGGGTTATGCTTGCCTGACGGTGGATGTGGCTGCGGCGAACGGGACGACGACGAGCGCTCAAATCTGCGCGCCGACGCCTCCTCCCGCCTGCACCTCCAATGATGACTGTCAGTCGGGCACGACCTGCGCGATCGTCCCCAACACGGCGGGCACCGCGCTCGAGTCAGTCTGTATCCCGAGCACCGGCAAGCTCGCCACGGGCGTGGCGTGCAACGTGGACAATGATTGCGAGAGCCGCGTCTGCTTTAACGGCTCCTGCGGCGCGCCATGCGACAACACGAACCAGTGCGGCGTCAGCCAGGCGTGTGTGCAGAACACGGTGACCAAGGGCGCGCTGTCCGGCGGGTTCGATATCTGCGAGCGCCTCGGCGATCAGCAGTGCACCTCCACGGGAGCCTGCACCGACGGGATTCGCGTCTGCGGTGAGCTTCGCCAGGATGCAAACGGCGACGTCGCGCCATTCTGCCGCTTCCCCAATAACAACGGCGCACAACTCGGCACGACCTGTGCCGCGAACTCCGAGTGCCGCGAGGGCCTCTGCCTCGGCACCTCCAACGAGTGCTCGGTCGCCTGTACGCAAGACTCTCACTGCTCGGCGACGAACAACCAGGTCTGCACGACCTTCTCGTTCAGCCAGAACAGCGACGTGAACCTCTGCGTGCGCGGTTGTACCGACAACGGCTCCTGCACCAACGGCAACGTCTGCACCGTCAGCGGCGATGTCACCGACAACGACATCGACCAGGTCTGTCGCACGCCGATCGGCCAGTCCGAGCTGGGCGCGACCTGCGCCACCGGCTCCGATTGCCGCGAGGGCCTCTGCCTGACCACCAACGTCTACGACGGCGTCCAGTGCAACAGCGACGCGGATTGCCCCGGCACCAAGACCTGTGAGTGCCCCATCGACGATCCGAACTGCGTCAACGCTGACAAGCAGTGTGCTGATGTCAGCCAGCGCTGCTCGAGGTTGTGTGATGACAACAGCGATTGCGGCGGCGGCGTCGCCGGCAACGCCCTCACCGCTTGCTCGAGCGACGTCCTCGTCTCTCGCCCCAACGGCGGCACGAAGCTCCTCTCGCTTTGCGGTCAACCCTGATACGCATCGCGACATAAAGCCTGCATGAGAAGCGGGGTTCCTTTTTTCAAAAAAGGAACCCCGCTTTTTTTATGGCGGAGGTTTCGCGCCCCCCGCGGCCCTCGCTCTCGCTCGTCCGCGGCCCCCCTGTGCCTCACACTTCGTGTTCGGGAGGGGGGCAGACCTGGCGTTGGGTGCGCGGTTTTTAGCCCACGGGTTTGGCTTGTTGTGAGGTTGGCGTTTTGCTCTTTGTGTCGGTGTTGCAGAGGCGGGCAGCCCCGCGCCTCGCTGCGCTCGGCGCTGCCCCCCAAGTTTGGTGGGCTTCTTGGCGAGGATTTTAGCGTCGAGGTTCGCATCGGGCGACCTCATGAAGCTCATCGCAGATCTCGAAGCGCCCCGACGCAAAACACAAACGTTCAAAAAGCCACGAGACCGCCCCACTCCGGGGGGCAGCGCCGCAGGCGCGGGGGGCTTGTCCTCGCACTCTGCACAACCTGCAACAAGAAGCCCACCAAACTTGGGGGGCAGCGCCGAGCGCAGCGAGGCGCGGGGGGCGTGTCCTCGCATTCTGCAAAACCTGCAGCAAGAAGCCCACCTCTGGGGGGCAGTGCCGAAACGCAGCGAGGCACCCGAAACATACCACGCTCTGCTCGACCCCACAACAAGCCCCCTGTGGGCCACCAACCGCCCAGCCGACATAAGTCTGCCCCCTCCTGGCGTAACCAGCTGGGGAGGCCGCGGACAACAGGAAAAACCTGCCGAATTCGACTCGGCTGGCGTGTTGGAGGTTGGGGCGTGTATGTTTTGGATGTGCGGAGGCAAGAAGGAAGGAACTTTCCAGGCTCGCGCGCATCCTCGACTATGAGGCTCCTCGTTCTCACTGGTACGATCACCGGTGGCAGGAGCGACCGCTCATCCATCCAACCGTAATCGCGACTTGAGATATGATCCAACGACACGCGAGGCCTATGCTGTGGGGCCTCCTCACGGCGAGCATTCCTCTCTTTTGCGCATTGGCGACGCCAGCCTTCGCGCAGTCTTCCCAGGCGACGACGCGCGAGTACGACACGTTGCTCGCGGATGTGCTCGCTCGAAAGGATGGCGCCGCGGCGCTCGCGCGGGCGAGGATGTTGCCAAGGCTCGAAGAGCACGTCCCCTTCGCGCATCAACGCGCTGCGCTAGAGGCCGCGATCCCCAAGGTTGTTCACCCGCTCGTCAAGGTGCAGCTCGAGCTGCAGCTCGAGCACGCCAAGCGCGAACTCGGCGATTGGTCTGGCGGTCCACAAGGCATGGCGGGGGCTGCAGGCAACCATGGTTGCCTGACTGATTTCACGATGGTGGGGCCGTTCGCCAATGACTCCAACGAGGGCTTCTTCTCGACGCTTCCTCCAGAGACCGGTGAGTCCGGGCCTTATCAAGGTAAGGTCAATGACGTGAACTGGAGGCCGCTGCCCGATTACAACAACTTCTGCGTGCTCAACGTGGACTCGGCCATCTATCCCAAGGAGCAGGCGGTCGTGTTCCTTGCCAATCAGGTCGAGGTCAAGAAGAAGCGCGAGGCCAACCTCCTGGTGGGCGCGAGCGGGAGCTACAAGATCTGGCTCGATGGCGTGCTCGTCGGTGAGCGCGAGGAGAACACCGGGCTCTTGATCGATAACGACGCCTGGAAGGTTTCGCTGAAGCCTGGCGAGAACAACATCCTGATCAAACTCGCCGCTGGCCAGAGCGAGACGCCCGATATTGTCGTGCGTCTGGTCGATAAGGACTTCGAGCCTTTGACTCCTGCGAAAGTCTCCGCGACGTGGGCAGGCACCCCGACCGAGGCAAAGCCCAAGGTCGCGCCAGCGTTTGGAGAGAAGGGGAGCCTGGCCATGGCAAAGCGTCTGGCCACGAGCGGCGTGACCGCTGAGGCTGTCTGGGGCGCGTGGCTCTGGAGTCGGGTGGACCTTCGCAACGCCGCGACCCCGTGGCGTGATGTCGCCGACAAGATCGATAAGGCGATCGACGAGGGCACCCTGAAGCTCGAACCCAAGGAACACATCCTGCTGGCCGAGCTCTTCGAGGAGCACTGGAAGCGCGTCGAGATCTTCGAGCGCGCGAACAAACTCCACCCGAATGATCCCTGGCTGATCTACAACCTCGCTGAAGAGTATCGCAACGGGATGAACGAGCGCCGACAGCTCGAGCGTCGCGAGCTGCTCGAGCAGCTCGTCGACAAACACCCCGACTTCTCGCCAGGCATCATCGGCCTCTCTGGTTGGTGGCGAGACAAGGGGTTCCCTCATCGCGCGCTGGCTGTCATCGCCGAGAACGCCACGCCCGAGAGGTTGGCGATCCCCGCCTACCGTCGCTTCTACATCATGAGGCTCGACGCTGCTGGCATGGAGCGCGAAGCTCGCGCGCAGCGAGAGATCCTCGGGAAAGAGGTTCAGTCCGATGTCGTCTGGCGCCAGATCCAGGATGCGATCACGACCGGTGATCGCGAGCGCGCGCTGAAGCTCGTACGCACTCAGAAGGAGCGCACGCCGTGGTCCTCGCACTGGCCCCTGAAAGAGGCAGAGCTGCTGCGCGCCGAGGGCAAGATGGACGAGGCGCTCGCCGTGATCGACGCGCGCCTTATCGGCACACCAGGCGATGGCTCCGCGTTGCGCAAGAAGGTCGAGTTCCTGCTCGCCCAGGGCAAGACCGAGGATGCCATCGAGACCCTCGAGCTCGCGCGCATCTACAAACCTCAGGATCAGGAGTTGACCGAGCAGCTCGCGCATCTTCGGCCCGACGCAGATCGCTTCCACGATGTGTGGATGGTCGATGATTTGCGCGAGCTCTCGAAGAAAACCAACGCGGGTCCATTCCATACCTCCACGCTCGTCGATCAATCGATCGTTCGCGTCGCGCCAAACGGGCTCTCTCAGGAGGTCCGCCAGGTCGTCGAACGCGTCAACACGAGCGAGGGGATCGACGACGCGCGCACCACGCGCGTCTCGTACACCGTCGGAGACGAGAGCGTCGATATCCTGCGCGTGCGCATCTACAAGGCGGATGGGACGATCTCTGAAGACTATGACATGTGGCGCTCGGATGGCTCGCGCAAGGGGAGCACGACCTACAATGATAACGGCTCGGTGACCTTGCGCGCGAACAACGTCGAGCCCGGCGATATCGTCGAGTTTCGCTATCAGGTCTCACAGGTCGCCAACCGCAACTTCCGCGGTGATTACTTCGGTGACATCGAATACGTGCAGGGCACCGAGCCGATCGCCTTCGCGCGATACACGGTGCTCTATCCAAAGAAGTGGGGCGAGTTGTACTTTCGACCGCCAGCTGTGTCTCACCAGCGCATCGACGACAAGACGCCGACAGAAGATCCTCTCCAGGATGGCTACAAGTCGACCTCCTTCGAGATGCGCGATGTGCCCTACGTCAAAACCGATCCTGATCAGCCTGGCTACACGGACGTCTACGATTACATCCTGGTGTCGAACAAGAAGACCTACAACGAGGTCGGGCAGTGGTGGTGGAACCTCGTCAAGGAGCAGCTGATCGTCGACGAGAACATCAGCGCCACGGTCAAGAAGCTGACCAAGGGGTTGAAGACCGATGACGACAAGGTGCGCGCGATCCACAACTACGTGGTGCAGAACACGCGTTATTTGCACGTCGGTCTGGGGATTCATGGTTGGAAGCCGTACCGAACCACGACCTGCTTCCGCAACCGCTATGGTGATTGCAAGGACAAGGCGGCGCTGCTCAAGGTGATGCTCGAAGAGGCTGGCGTGAAGACCAACCTGGTGTTGGTGCGCACGCGTCGTTTGGGCTCGGTCGAGGACTTCCCCGCGTCGATGCACATCTTCAACCACGCCATCGCGTATGTGCCGAGCCTCGACCTTTATCTCGATGGCACCGCCGAGTACAACGGCACGCGCGAGCTAACCACGATGGATCAGGGCGCGCAGGCGTTGGTGGTCGAGGATGGCGGGACGACGCGTTGGGTGACGCTCCCGGTGGACGAGTCCTCGGTCAACCTGATGGAGCGTGAGATGACCGTGGACCTGACGAGTGGCGAGCCTGTGACCACGCTCAAGATCACGGCTCGTGGTGCCAACGCGGTGTATTATCGCTCGACGTTGGAGGACCCCGAGCGCCGTGATGAGGTTCTGGAGAAGCAGCTCGCCAGTGATTTCCCCGGCGCCAAGCTCATCAAGGCGACCTACTCGGACATGACCAGGCTCGAGCGCCCGGTCGAGATCACGGTGACCTTTAAAGGGGGGCGTCTGCTTCGTGAGAGTGATACGCGTCGCTACCTGTATCCGCTCGGCGAGCGCAAGGATCTGTTGGGCGCATACGCCGAGCAGGCAAAGCGCAATCAGGATTTGAGCATTCGGGTGCCGTTCACGAGCAAGACGACGATGCGTTATCGGCTCCCCATCGACAGCAAGGCGGGCAAGTTGCCCGCGGCGCGAAACCTGAAGAGCAAGTTCGGGACGCTCGATATCGAGTATCGGCGCGAGAAGGACGCGATCGTCGCCGAGGTGCGTTACAGCATCGATGTGCAGCGCGTCTCGGCCAGCGAATATCCCGAGTTCCGCAAGTTCATGAGCGAGGCCACGAGCGCGCTCAACGAGACGATCGAGCTCGAGTGACGCGCTCGTAGATGCATATGCCAGAGCGTCTGTAAAAGGGCGCCATGTCGCTCGCGAACAACGCGAGTGGCATGGCGCCCTTTGTAGTGATGCTCAACCGTTCACGACGAACTTGCACCACTTCATCTTCTTCTTGAGCTCGCGCACGACGGGCAAGAGCCGGAAGCGATCGCAATCGACGCACCAGACGTTTTGGAGGTTGGTGAGTTTTTCGAAGCCTTCGGGAAATTCGTTGAAACTTTCGTTTCTGGAGACGCGAAGCTCTCTCAGGTTCTCCAACTCGACGATCGCATCGGGCAGTCTTTCGACATGGCTCCAGCCGATGTCGAGCGATTCGAGCGACTTCAACCCGCGGATCGCGTCGGGAAGCGGAGCGAGCGAGCCGCCGCTGAGGTCGAGCTTTTTTAACTTTTCGAGCGTGAAGAGTGAGGGTGGGTATTTCTTGATGCCGACGCCAGTCATATCGAGGACTTCGAGGTTCTCGAGCCGTCCGATATCTTCGGGTGGAGGCCCCACCGAGGCCGACCCCAGGTCGAGCTCTTTGAGCTTCGTGCACGCGAGGGCTTGTTCGGGGAATTTCCCGCGCAGTTCGCTCCAGTTAAACGAGAGGATTTCGAGGTTTTCGAGCTTGTCGAGGCCCTCGAAGAGCCTGGTCGGGTCTTTATCCTTGAAGCTAATATGCTCGAGGCGCAGCTCCACGAGGTTTGTCAGTTTGCCGAGCCCATCGAACCACGACTCGAGCTTCTCGAACCGGGAGATGGAGAGCGTCTCCAACCCGGTGAGCTGCGCGATGCTGTCGGGCAACTCGGTCAGATGTTCCAGGTCTTTGAGCGAGAGTGATTTCAACCCCTGGAGTTTCCCCAGAACCTCGAAGAGCGTGTCCGTGTTCTTGTGCCCTGATACATGGAGTTCACGCAGGTTCGTGAGTTCGCCAAGGCGCGGCGAGCATGAGGACACAGAGGTTCCCCAGACGTAGAGACATTCGAGTTCTTTCAGGTCTCCGATCCCATCTGGGATGTTGGTGAGGTTCCAGTTGCGGCCCAGGCCAAGTTCGCGCAGAGCGGTCATCGAGGTGATGGCGTCGGGGAAGTCGACGAAGTTGTTGCTCGTCAGATCCAGGTCGACGAGGTTCGTGAGCTCCGAGAGTGATTCTGGCAACGAGGTCAGCTCGTTGGCCGCGAGGTTCAGATGCGTGAGTTCGGAGAGGCCAGACCAATCCTCCGGGAGTGATTTCAGGTCGAGTGCCAACCTGAGCTCGCGAAGCGCAGGCAGCGAGGCGAGCGAATCGAGCTGAGCCTGTGTGATCTCGGAGAATCCATCGCCTTTGAGCGCGAGAGATTCGAGCTTTGACCACGCGCTCAAGTCCTCTGGAAGTGACCATGTGTCACCGTCAAACCATAGCTCGAGTTCGGTGAAGCGTGGGTTTCTGGCGAGCGCCTCGAGTTGTGGCGCCGAGTATTTGTAGACGCGTTCGGAGTGGTACCGGCCGTTGGTTTCGATGAGGTGCTCTTCGGTGAGCGTGTCGCTGCGGTGGCCTTGGAGGAAGTATTCTTCGAAGAGCGTGATGTCGGCGCGCTCGAGCAGATGCCGCGCGACTTGATGATGGAGCGCGGCGAGCCGTCCGAAATAACCGAGGTGATCGAATCCTTCGAGTTCGGTGAGCGCCGCGAGGTCATCGTCGAAGTACTTCTCTAGCGTGGAGAAGACGTAGTTCGTTTCGCCGTAACGATCGATCTTCTCTTTCGGAAAATAATTACGTCTGGAGAGCACCGAGTAGGCGGCCTGACAGGCATCGCTCGCGTGCTTCTTGATCGCCTTCTTGGCGAGCTTTGCGTGTTCGGCGTGCTCGGTGTTTTGCTTGTCGTAACAGGTTGCCAATGCCAGGCAATCCAGCTCGAGCGAGGCGGCCTCTTCGCCAAAGCCTTCCTTTATATAGGTCTTCAAGTCGTCAGTGGTCGTTCTGGGGTTGTTCATATCTCTCACTCACAGGTGTCTTTTGGGGTCATCGGCCGTGAATGTGACTGGTAAGTCGGTTTTTGTACAGGGTCTGTTTTATGGAACGAGCCGACGGATCGAGGGGCTCTTTGCAAGACGAGCCCCGCCCGAAAACTCCTGGAGCTGATGAGCGCCTCACCTGGCAAGTGGCGCATGTCGTGCTCGTCGGTAGGGCTTTTCTTGTTTCGGTATGCTAACTTTTGACAACCTCGCCAGAGGTAGTGCCCGGCGAAATCGAGTGCTTTCAGGCGCGACCGCGCGCTCGTGGCATGTTGACGAGATATTCCCCGTTTTTTTCGAGTAAACTCGTCACCAAAGAGGGTGATGAAGATATTCGGACCGAGCTTGGCGAAGTTCAAAAGAAGGGCAGACAAGGCGAAATGCGCAGGCGATACATCGTATCGTCGAGCACATTTCAACGCTGACTGCGTTTCTTTTGGCGAGTCAGGTGATGTGGAGAATATCTTCATCACCCTTAAACACAAAAGGAGAGGAGAGGATGTTTTCGAACTCGATGTATATGCGAAACCTTCGCTCCTTTGTCCGCCGTAGCGCGGGGCCATTGTTGGGGCTCTGGCTTATCGCCTGCGTGCTCGAGCGGCTCGTGATGGAGTTTATCTTTCGCTCGCGCGGGGAGGATGCGCTGGGGGTGTGGCAGCTGCTGACCTCGATGCAGACGGACGCACTGGATCAGCGCTCCTTCTTGCTGCTGCTCTTTGTCGCGACGGTTATTTCTGCGTTCCGCACAGCCCTCTATAAGCCAGCGCTCGATCTGATGAGAGGTCGCGGCGGTCAAAGCGCTGGCGAGATGTTCGTGCTGGCGCTCGAGCGCATCCCACGCGTGCTCTCGTGGTTTGTGATCAAGGTCTTTATCCTTATCGCCATCGTCGTACTCTGCACGCTGGTCAACAGCCCGATCTTCTTCTTCGTGGAGTTCCCGATCTCGGTCGCGCTCTCGCCGGTGGTGTATCTGGTGGTCGCCAGGGATTACAGCATCAAGCGCGCCTTCCACCGCGCGCTGCGGATGTGGCGCAGGCGTTGGATGTTGATGTTTGTGGTCCAGTGTTCGCTGACCTTGTTGGGGTTGACGGTGAGCCAACTTCGGGCAGACGCGCCCGAGCATCTGGGGCTCGCGCTGATGTTCTTTATCGGCGTTCAATACGCCCGCTGGGTTGGCGAGATGGCGCTCTTCCTCACGCTCGATCCGCGCCGAAAGTCCGAGTGATTCCGACCTGAAAAGCAAGCGATTTCTCGAGGCGAGGCGCGGTTTGAAAAACCGCGCCTCGCCTCGTGCCGTTCGATGGCGTGACGTTGCAATATATTCCTGCGAGTAGTGCCACTTTTTCCGGTCTGAGTCCGCAGCCTGATTCAGCGAGGTGTGCATGACTCGGGGTGTGACGCTCGATGTCGGCATGGGACAAGGTCCAGGCGGTGTTTTTCGTGATGTCCAATAGTCGGGTCCAGAATTTGCAAAAATGCATCCAGGAGAACATCTGAGACCACTCGTCATCTACAAGAAGGGACACTGGATATGAGCATTCGATCGATCTTCAAAGGACTCCCGAGGCGCACGGCTTTCAACACGGTCACGTTGCTTCTTGGAGGGGTGATTTGCAGCGCTACCATCGCCCTGGCGCAAGTCGATTACGGCACTCAGTCTGTCATCTCGAGTGACATTATCATGCCTTACGATGGCTACCTGATGGTCGACGCGGCGCCATTGACTGGTGTGCGGACCATCAAGTTCGAGCTGTGGGACGCGGCGACGGGAGGGAACAGCGTCTGGACGGAGACGCAGACGGTCAACCTCTATAATGGTCGGTTCTCGGTCGGGCTCGGGAGCGCGACGAGCCTCACCTCGACGATCCTCGACGCGGAGAAGATCTGGCTCTCGATGACCGTGATCGACACCGACAGCCAGGGCAACCCGGTGGAGGTCGAGCTCTCGGGTCGGCAGGCGATCGAGCCCGCGCCGTTTGCCGCCTGGAGCATGAACTCGGCGGACTTCAACGTCGCCGGCGATCTGAGCGTCACTGGCGCGGTTAAAGTCGCCAACAACACGGCGCTGAACGTGAACACCAGCAATCAGCTCTACATCAGCCCTGGTCAGGCCCACTCGGGCGGCGTGTTCGTCGGCAATGATTTTAACGTGAACTACGCCACCACGCTGGGCGATTCCACCGGGAGCTACACCACGACGATCCGCGGCCCCAAGAATGATGGCGCCACCGGTGGTCTGAAGATCATTCGATCTGCGGCCTCGACGCACTCCCTGCTCCTCGACAACACGTCGATCGATTCGACCACCGGCCTCACGATCCAGGGCAACAGCGGTCAACAGACGACGCTCGGCGGAGACCTGCAATTGGACGGGAGTTTTGTCAGCGACCTGAAGTTGAACGGGAGGTTCCTCCCTGGCTATGAGACGTGGGATACGAACATCACGGGTGATGGTGGCGCGGCGATCGTGAATGACAATGGCTCGCACCAGACGTTGATGATCCTCGGGAACCGTTCGGCGGGCGGTGATCGCGAGGTCAAGATGTGGGACAACGTGACCGTCAACAAAAACCTCTCGGTGACAGGCTCCATCTCGACCAATGGGAGCACCACACTCGGCAATGGTACTGGAGACTCCACCACAGTCGCTGGAGATCTCACCGTGAACGGGAACCTCAAGAGCTGGCCTGAAGGGAACTACTGCATCCTCATCTCGACCAATGATTCAGGCTGTTCTGCTCAAACCGGTAATGGTTGTGATTGCCCTTCTGGGTTTAGCTTCTCGCGTTTTGACATCGATGTCGACAACACCGCAGCGAGGAGCGCGACGCCCGGGCTTTCCTTTGTTAACTTCTCGAACCCCAACGACAACATCGGCATCGGGATGTGCTGCAAGTGACGTTGTCTCCTGGGCGCCAAACCTGACGTATCTGCCCGGGGCGGTGTTGGCACGGAAATCGCGGTCGATCGCCCTGTGGAAACTTGCAGGCGCTGGCGTTGCGAATTTCCGTGCCAACACCGCCCCCCTCGCTCTGGCGCCGTGCGCGGCTCCGGCTCGCGCAAAGCTTTGGCCTGAGGATCACCTCCAGCGTGTCACGCGAGCGTATGGCTCGACCAGGGCGTCTCGTTTCATGTAGTCTGGGTCGCTCGCCAGAATGGCTCACTGATGCATGGATTGACCTGATGAAACCTCGCCACATTTGCGCGCTCTCGCTCGCGTGCTCTCTCTTCCTCGGATGCAAGAGCAGCCAGCACTCCGAACAATCTACCTCCACCTCGTCGAACATCGAGCCTGCCGCGGCGGTCTCGCCAGAGTTCTCCAGGCGGTCCGAGAACGAGACCTCTACCGCCGCCACCACACCCGAGGAGGATGCGGCGAGCAAAGAGGACGAGGCTCCTCCTCTCGCCGCAAAGATCATCGAGAACCCCGGCGAGGCGTCTTCGTTTACCTACACTGTGATCGATGAGGCTGGCGGTGAGCTCGACTACCCCGAGGAGATCAAGAGCAAGGTGAGCGCGGCGCTCTATCCCGCGCTGGCGCTAAAGGGAAGGGCCGTGGTCTTTGACCACGGTGACAACCTCTATGTGTATGTGTTCGGCGCCAAGAAGGAGGTGCAGCGTCTCGCGCTCGATCCTGCGGCGAGCGCGCTCGATTATCACTGGGTCTCGCCGGACGGTTCGCGCGTGGCGGTGATCCAGCAGAGGACCTCGGGAGAGGTGATGCTCGATGTTTTGGCGGTGAAAGAGGATGGGCAGGGCGAGGTCGTCTTGCACCGAAAGCTCGACCCGAGGCCGATGATTCCATGTGGATCGCGTTGCTCGGTGCAAGAGGCTGGTTTTCAGGATGACGCGACGTTTCGATATCTCGTCAAAGGGGGCGAGCAGGATCCTGTCGATCCTGACTCGCCCCCTGTGTTCGAGCGCGTCGTCCTACCCTGAACCTGTCGGGGCCAGGGCGTGTTCCTTGGCCCTCGACCCCGACCGCTCACAGGCGGTGAGGGTGCGAGCTCGGCGGTTGTGGCGAGCGCCCGTTGTTCGAGAAGAGAGAGGAGAGTGACGCCCGCTTCGCGGAGGAGAGCTCCAGGGGCTCGATCGGTCGATAGGCCTTCAGCCCACCTGGCATGGAGGTACCAGGTACAGCGCTCGGCTGCTTGACGTAGAAGACTTTGTTGGCGAAGTGCTCACCGGAAATAAGTGCTCGACCAGCCGCACCTGATGGCATGGTGCCAAAGAACTGTCTCCAGGTGATGCCATCGATGACCTCGTCGCTACCCTCGACTGCGGGGATGGCTCCGTAGAAAATATCGTCCAATTCAGCTATGGGTATAGAAACAACGGCAACGGGCCATTCGAAGTCAGACTTTAGAGTATCCTCGCTCGGAACACCGATCGTGAGCGAAACGTCCATCGCCTCTTCATCCAGCGAGAGGTATGTCCCCATGATCTTCCATTGCCATCCGTTTTCGGCGAGCGAGACCGCGTATGCGTGGCGTCCTCCCTGCGGTTCTTTGTGCGAGACTGCCCGAAAAACTCGCCAGAGAGAGTTAGAATTCTCGCGCATTTTCATCATGGTCCAGAGATTGGAGTCCGAGGAGAACTGGTTGATGGTGTGCGTCATACGAGGATCGACTGCGCGGTTCGCGTGTTCTTCCTCGCTCCAAACATCGTAGCTCTCGACTGTTCTCATCGCGACAACAGCCATGTCTTCGTCTTCCGGCATGTCGGGAGCACCCATATCTTCTTCATCGGGCTTCATCATGTCTGGCAGGGGCATCGCCATGTCGTCCTCGGGAGGATCGCTGTCTGGCATATCCTCTCTCGGAGGTGTGCTCATGTCCGCATCGGGGGTCGTGATGATAACCTCGCCAGGATCGGGGGTTGATTCGGGGTCTGTGCATGCAGGGCTGAGCGCGATCGTGATGAGAGCGAGCATGCAAATGGTAGCGTTTGTCTGATGTCTCATGGTTGTCCTCCCTGGAGCGCTGCTTGCTCTTCGAGCCACTCCTCTGCGCGCGCGGTGACGGTGTCGATGCCCAGGATGGCATCGCTTTGACGTTGGAAGATCAGCTCGTCTGGCGCGACCCGTTGGCCAGAGAGGTAAGCGGAGCGCGAGCCGTCCTCATCAAGAAAGACCGCGTCCGCGCATTGATGGAGGGGAGGCGTGATTTCGCCCAGGGTGTGGGGGAGCCCACACGCTAACCCGAAGTCCCCGAAAGATGGGGCGTAACCGAAGATGCGGGTGGGGGCGGTGCGCTTCTCCCTCATAAGCCAGAGCATCAGCTCCGAGGTGTCCGCGTTGCGCCCCGAAAGGATCGCGACAGGTTTGTCTGGATAGCTCGGCTCCATATCGAAGAGTGGAGCCACCTCCGCGAACGCCGACTGATTGGTGTGACCTCCCACAAAGATGTTGCTGAAAGGAAACAGGTCATAGTTTGCCTGCGTGATCGTCTCGTCGAGGACGTGCCCCGCCCATGAATAAAACCTGAACCCATAGTTTCCTGCTTGAAGGAACTTGAGGAAGACGCGCACGAAGATGAAGTCGTCGCCTCCCCAACCCTCTCTCATATCGAGGACAAAGCCCTTGCTCGGTGCCTCGGCGATAGCCTCGAGGTAATTGGGCTCCCAACCTCGCTCGGGGAAGCCGTAGACCGAGTCTGGGAAGGAGTTGAAGATGGCGTGTCTGATACCGTCGATATCGGCGGTCGCGAACAGGAAGTCATCGAGGCCTCGAGCGTCTGGGTAATCAGCGCGCGGAGCGAAGCGCCAGTCGCACCAGTAGCCGATCTCGGCGTCTTCGAGCGCGGCGTCGCTCCAAAGCTGCGGCGCGTGGAGCTGAGCGAGGTCGATCTCGACAGTGGCGACCTCACCCTCGGCGCAAGGCAGCCCGTCTTGGCGCGAGCATCGCTCGAAGGTGAGTGTTGCCCCGGTCGTCATCGCGGCGTTCATCAGGTAATAGCCATCGAGCAACCTCTCAGGATCCTCGCCGACGTGGAAGGCGTAGAGCGGTACGTGGTCGAGCCACTCTCGCCAGGGGAGCCCATCGACATGGGTGAGGATATCTCCGGGTTGGAGCGTCTGCGTGACGAGGTTATCGACGTCCTCGTGCAGCTTGAAGACCATCATGGTCGGTGAGCCATCATCACCGGGGAGGAGATCGCCCACCCCTGGCCCGAGGCAGGCGCCGCCACCGCCCGTGGTTTTCCACGGGCGAGTTGGCCGAACCGGCGTGCTTTGACCGGCGCCGACGTCCTCGAGCGCCTCGTAGTAGGCATACCAGAAGTCACGAGCGGTCGCCGATGAGGCGGCCATGAGCTTGTCCGTGAGGAGGTCGCCTCGTTGCTGGAGCGCGCGTGAGCCGAGCGAGGTATAGAAGAGGTTCACATACCGCTTGATCCATCCTTCACGTTGGGAATGCAACGGCGGCGATCCCCAGACAGAGACCGCGTCGACGCATTTGCCAAACA